>APFE030347717.1:56593-130330 GCA_000404065.3 Pinus taeda
AGGAAGTGCTATTGGTTTCCTGGTGGAACATCATAGTGTTGGGTGATCTAAGCTTTTCATGAGGTGAAGAAGGGCTTTCATGCTGGGAGGATGACTCTAGGTCAGATCAATGGGTTGTAATCCTCTTTTCTATTCTTTATATCAATAAATCTATTCAAGTTTTCCTCCACATTCTTGTATGTTTGATGATATATACATTTGTGTGGTCAATATATATCTATTCCTATATTGTTTATGATTGTAGAATCTCTGTACTTTGAAGGTATTATGCTGCTTTGACTTTACAGGTACTCTTTGAAGCGGGTAAGTAAGGAAGGAGCAACAACGATCTATCAGAGTGGAGAAGGAACAAGCAAGCAACCAAGTGAAGGATCGAGGTCAGTATTCTTTGCTCCTCTCCTATCTACTTCTCATAAATGAAAACGAAAGTAACTTTAGTTTGTTTGTTTCTAAGATAGCTACATGTCTTAGTGGGACTAGCAGCTCTGCATGGACACTAGATTTCCCGATAACTTCTTGCCAAACCACAACTAATCTCTGGAAAAATATTTCTTCACCTCCACAAGTCAATCCTATTAGAGTCATATAATAATAGGATTCATAATTTTGAATTGACTATGGTTAAGTCTTGTAATATTGTACAACTTTTTCTTTCTACAAATGTTTTCCATATTAAAATTAAAAAATGTGAAGAGGGTATGTCCTAAAAGAAATATCAAAGGACAAAAAGGATAAGAAAAGATTAAAAAAGCATGAAAAAATATGAACCCCAAACAAAAACAGATCATGAAAGTGTGTAAGTCCAAGTGCCACTACTCTTTACTTTACTGTCTAAAATAATGGCTGTGTGTAGCTTGTCATACATGCCACAACCCATGATAGTCAAATTGTTTAATCTTGACTACTTCATGCTTTAAATTTCCTGTTTATAGTTAGAGAATAAAGACCTGGCCAAATCGTTTAATCTTGGCAGATCAGTAGATAGGTAGAGAAATAAAATGTGCTCATAATCTTAATTTGAGCCATTGGAAGATATAAGGTTAGAAGTAGATAGTTTACTTTTCAAAAGAAAAAGGAAAGGAAAGGGTCTGCTAGCTTAAATGCACCCAACAAAGTGAAGAAAAAAATGTTGGGTAAGTAGAAGGGTAAGTAGAAGAAAGGTTGCAGAAAGTGCAAAGTGGATTGAAGCACAAGAACATCTTTCATGTTTAATCATGTGTTTTAGTGTGCAGGAACAGTTATGAAAGTAAAAGGATGCTTATAAGCTGATTTGGTTAACTTCTCCTTCGTTTCATTTCATTTCACCCTCCAATAAATACTTACTAATTTCCCCTTTTACCTCTTCATTTCTTATGAAGACACCTTTTCCCTTCATTTCAACCCTTGCCCCTTGGTTTCACACATTCCCTAGCAAATTACCCTCCAAATTCATTTCCCTACCCAAAAACCTTTTTCCATTTGAAAAACTCACTTTCCCCTTGATTAATTTCCCAAAAAACCCAAAAAACCCTTTATCCTAAGTTTTATCCCCCCCACCCCCTCCCCCGCATTATTAATAAACCCCGCAATTCACCATTCTCCTGAAAAAAGTTGTTTAACTTGCCACTCTGGTGCAATAAAATAATCCCTCTACATAAACCCCAGTCATTATATTTTTAATCTTGCCATTACTCATAAATTAATTACAAATCAATTGTAATTAACCCCTGGGCCTCACTAATTTCTGCCCTGATTTCCCACCATGCAACTTCACCGCGCGACAGTCGTCGATCTACTAACCCAGATCTGACGGCGCACATCCATATCGTGTCCATTCACCTCCCAAACTTTATCTGCTAGAGAGCGCATGATATGAGCAGTATTGCCCTGGCCCCTTTTGGCTATGTGGCAACACTGTGTGAACTCACATGCTCTCAGGAAAATATCGCCCAATGGCCAAAAGCGGTGCGAGGGCCCCCTAAACTGCCTCCCCACGTAAGCGAAAACCATGATTGTTCATTAGGTTTTTGCGCGCCAATTTCTAAATGCTACTAGTTAAAAGGCCACAGACCCCCATTTTTACCCTTTTTGCTCAATTTTCTCTACAAAAGCTTCCAAGCCTTCCTACGCAAACCTGAGCTTGTGGAACTGAATTTGTTGAGGAGGTAAATTCCCTCTGCGAATAGAGGCGATCCCTACTAGCCCAGACTGGGTCTAGCAACAATCATCAAACGCTATAGCGCAAGTTCCTAATTGCAAATTAATAGACCAGTGATGAAGACCTACCTGGATTCCAATGCTATTGTTTGTAGAAGAGGTGGTGCTCCCGTTCCTTTGCTCCGGCAGATCACAATCCTCACGATATCCGTGAATTGACACCTGCACATACAAGAAATGACACAAACACAAGCATAAAATCTAGCATATGCAACTATATGTCAGTCAGAAAGGACATAACTCATCATCATCATCATAAATAATCATCAGAGTGGAACCATAACCAATAGTCGTTCATTAATAATTCATCAAAGAAGAATACAACCAAAGTTCTGACGTTGGATTCTCCTTTGGCGGGTAGTCAGCAGCACATGTCTCGCAAAGCCTATCGGGAATAAGGACAAGTCTCTCTCTTTGGTTCTTGGACAATAATCTCCTTGCTTGGATTTGGCCTTATGGGAATCAAGAAGGCTCTTGCAGCATGAAGCTCTTGGAAACTTGAAAATTCTGAATCTCTGGAACTCGAAAACTCTGGAACTAGCTTGCAAAGGAAAATGGACAAGCTTTTATAGATGGAGGAAGGGGAGTTGGGATCATCCAAAATAATCATGGGATTTGCCATATCATCAAGGAAGCTTCCATGAGAGGTGGTAAACCACTTCCTCTCTATGGAAATCCGTAGCCGAACAACCCAACTCAAGATAGATAGCAGTCTAGGAATTTGTTAGGACGAAACTTCTGCCGTTTGTTTGTTAAAAAACAACTCTGATTATTGTTGGTGCGGGTGCGACTCTATGATAGAGCGCGAACTGGCGCGCCCGCTTTGGAGGATTTGCCCCCTTGGCGAGAGGGCTACACTATGGAACTGCGCCAATGGAAAAAGAACTATTTTTAGGGTTTTCTAGCAGGAGATGTCTTCAGGGCAAATAAAGCTCATGTTCAGAGGAATGCAATGCAAGTGTTTGTAGGCCATGTCACTTCTCATAGGTCCCAAAATGAGTCCTCCAAGATGCGGGAGAGGGGTAGCAGGGATGGTGACAAATTGCTGTGTAACAGATGCCCCCTAAAACATGAGGCCCGAGAGAGAGAGAGGGGTGAAATGATTTACGAGATCATGTCCAACCGAAAACATCGCTGCCGGAAAACCTGCATGGAGAAGTACAACTGATATCTCAAATACATGATATATGTGGTATAGGTGCAACCATCCATAACATAGTACACAATAATCTAGATCCAAGGTATGGATGCAGCCATCCAGTGAGGAACGATAAATAGACTCAAGCATGGTCGCAGCCATCCAGTGAATGAGTCATGTAACAATCATAATAATCCACAAAATCGTAGCCTGGATCCCAACAGACAAAATCCAGGGTCTTGTGCTCCATCTTGATCCAAACAAAGTACAAGTTCAAGCATGCAAATATAGGAGTCGAAGTCGAACATGTAGGAACATCGTCTGATTACCAGCCAATGGTGAAAGTTGTTAACCGACGCAAGAGGTACCACCAATAATGACAATGGCCCTCAAGGTACTACAGGTACAATCTACGACGTGTGAATCAGTGAGCCGGCGTCGAACACCTGTAGAATCATTCGATCGGAGGCCAATGATGAAAACCTCGCGTCGAATGCGAAGAACCTGCCATTGAGGCATGCAGGCTCCAAGGCACCAGAAGGGAGTCTTTAGATCAACTTCTTGGATAATGAGCTGAAGTCGACAGGAAGTGATCTTGATCGAAGGTGGGCCATAGTGTTTCCCACATCGTTGACACAAGACAGAGGAAGATAATGTTTTTGTGAATCAAGATTATATGAGTTATCAGAGGGAGGTTGATATTTTGCAGAGGTCAACTTCTCTTGAACATATCGGTGGCACGACAGTGGACTTGGCAGTATTTGACATCAATCGATCAGAGGTCATGGTGACAAGGCAAAGAGCAGATGAGAGGTCAAACAGGATCACCCAAACCCATGGAGGCAACTGAAAAACGAGATGAGATGTCCCTACCTAGACACGAATGCAGACAAGTGCCATGTCCAAGAGCGACATACTGTCGACATGACAATGATTCTGGTTCTATTTTCCCCACCATTTCTGGCGAGTACCCCAATTATTTTTATTAACAAGCTTGACAGGGATAGCATATGCTTGTAAAATGTCATTTTTATGGAATCCAACGTCATCAAGTTTTAATGAGTCTAACAAAGGAAGAACTCGGCGTCTTTTCATGTTTAGAGAGTTTGAAAAGGCAGCAGAAAAGTAAACTCCAGGGGGGTCCTTTTTCGTAAAGTTGTGTCTCTCGAGCCCGAAAAAGTATAAAACAATGCTTGAAAGAACCGCCCAACCATTTTGATCGAGGAGTACTTTTCATGATTAGTGACTCTGACGTGAAAAAGTAAAAAAGTGATCGAAATCACGTCGTTTCGTAACCGTTAACGAGCTTGAAACGACAAGGACCCGGTGATCTTTTCGTCTTTACATGGTCGTAAAAGAGCTTAAAGGTGACCGCCTCTTATTTACATTTAACGAGTCAAGAGGAAAAACTCGGCAATCTTTTCATCTTTAAACGATCAGAAAAGAGCTGAAAGCAGACCTCCATTTTTATTCTCTTTAACGAGTCAAAAAGGGAAAAAATACTCGGCAATCTTTTCATATTTTACGAGTCAGAAAAGAGCTTAAAGGTGACTTGTCCTAGAGGAATGAGTGGTATAAAGGGTAGCAACTGGTTCCAGCAATGGGTGGAGCTGCTCAAAACATGTAATGGTCAAGAGGCTGTCTAATAAAACCACTCATTGTTGCAGTTCCTCAGGAAAGGAAAAAACAACCGAGTGAAAGCATATGATTGACCAAAGAGATGGTGGCAATGGAATGAAAAAACCAAGGCTCATCTAGCATAATTGAGTGGATAAAAAAGGCAATCACGAGATGTACATCGGGTATGGGTTCATTTTTACACAAGCTTGAACCATGGAGAACTCTGTTTGGATTCAGTTTCATGTTTACACAAGCTTGAACCATGGAGAACTCTGTTTGGATTCAGTTTCATGTTTACACAAGCTTGAAACGAAAAACTATGCTTGTTATAAGTTCGCATGCCCCCAGAATAATGATGCAAAATGAGGTACATGCCCCCCAAGCTTCATTGCATTCAACAAAGTGGATGGAAAGAAGGTTCACTTTCGAGATCTTGGAAAGACTCGAATTGTATTTTACGAGATCTTTAATCAAAAGACTCGATTTGGAAAGGGAGTTGTTTCATTTTTTAATGAGGTTGACACAGTAAAAGAACTATCCTCATAACCCTTGTTTCAATTTTTAACGAGCTTGGCACAAGATCAGGAACTATGCTCGACCAGACCCAGTTTCATTTTTTAAGGAGCTTGACATAGGAAAGTGAACTATGCTCCGAATGGACTTCATCATAATGAACAGGAAGTTGTGGCTTCCAAGAGTGTCACTCTCGGTAGAAGGACAACATCTTGGAAGTCAAGACCCAATGCCCCCAGGACACTATGCACGATGGCAACATCACTGGATACAGGCACGGGATAAGTAGCCATGTAGTTGACCTGCGGCGGGGCAGATACAACCGGTGGAGAAAAAATAGGAGGGGATGACAACTGCGCAGGAGGCACCAGGGGACTAAAGAACGATAATTGATCTATAGTCATGATTCTTTCATTGTGTGGAAAGAAAATCACACGGAAAAGTGAAGAGACAAGGGCCCCCATGGCATAAACATAGTCACGGTCAAGGAGAAGATTGAAATCTAAAGCACCTTGGGTAACCAGTACGTCTATATAGACGGTTTTGCCTCCCAAAGTAATAGGGAACTTCGGAAGGATCCCTAATGGTTGACTGGTTCCTCTATCAAACGCCATCAGATTCTGTGCGACCTGCACAAGCTGTGGGGAGCCCAAAGCTTGCCAAGTAGTGGAAGGCATAAGATTGACAGATGCACCCTCATCCAAAACAGTGCCAGGTACTGCCTTATCGTAGGCATGTACTGTAATCTGAAAAGGCACATGGGATGGAAGGCGGAAAGCAGTTAGGTGACTCTAGTTGAAGGAAATGACTGAACTACTTGGTGGGGGAATCGTATGATTGCCCCCCTGCTTCGAAGAAGGACTCTCGGGATCAGCTGGGATAGGAGAGTCGTTTTTGGACTCAAGAGAATCTGACGAGATGAGAAGAACATGAGCATGATGCTCTTCTGAAATAGAGCGATCAACAGGCGATGAACCCAAGTTGACACTCTTTCCGACCAATGGTTAGTCCCGAACAGGCTTAGCACATCCAGGTTTGAAAAGAGGAGGATGGACAAGAGAAGGATCTAAATCGATCTCTTTGTCGATAGGGAGAGGATCTGAAGAGAGACTCTGATAACCAACAGGGAGTTGGGGTGAAGAAGCTATAAGACTTTCCAAAACAGTGGAAGCTTTACCCATGAGAAGACAAAGGTGAAGTAGATGGTTGCCTTCACATAGCCTATAGGGGAATCGAATCTTCCCGTTCTTCTTACCATTGCCAGATGATAGGGTAGCATCGCCATGAGCTTCAGAGGATGATGAGGGGCAGGTCGGATCATGAGACCATACTTCTAAGATCCTGGGAATGCCAAGACAATCACGAAGAATATGGTCATCCTTGCACAATTTACAAGGAAACTTGACCTTCCGCGGAGGAGCAGAAGGTGGCCCGACCTGAGATGTACTCGGAGCAGTATCTGCACTTTTAACCTCTTGCTTATGAGACTTCTTCTTCTTCTTCATCTTCTTCTTCTTATTTTTAGCCACCTGGTTGCTTGAATCCAGACTTTCACTAGGCGAAGTAGAAGATGAGGACGTAGAAACAGGCAAAGAAGGGGAGAGGTCCACCTTAGAATCAACATGATGTTGTTCGGGTGGAGGAACCGATTGACCAGTAATTGAGACATTAGAGACCACAGAGGTTGAAAACAACCAAATAGGCAACCCAACAGTTAACCTAGGAAGGGACAACGTTTCCATGTAAGGAGCACCAACATTCCCAAAAGGAGGAAAATGACCAGGATTGCCATCAGAGGGGATTCTTGGGTTGGTGAACTCTGGAAAAGTTGCCATCAAAAACTGAAAATTGTACACGGGGCTGAAAAAGAGTCAAGACACATAATCAAATGGCCAACAAACAGAATCTAACAGGGCCTGTGATTGCAGGTGATTTAATTTTTTACCACATTGAAATTAAGAAACTTCGCCATTTCATGTTTTAAGAGTCAAGAAACAGATAAAAGGTGACTCTATCACTTTCAAATTTGAAACAAGCGTGAAAGAACAAGCGCTTGGTGATCCTTTCAAATTTAGGGAGTCAAAAAAGATCAAATGACTGCTCAGGGATACTAGGCAAAGAGGGTGTACCAAATAACTGTGAACTGCAATATACACCTTGGTTTTAGAAATGAAAAAGAAATCAACCAAGGACTTTCCGTACGTGCAGGCAATCTCCCCGAATGCTGTGTTCGGTGTATCACGGGTATAGGGCGGTAGACTCAGCTTCCTATGGATAAAGGATGATAACCTAGTGGGGTCTCCCCATATACACGAGGGTACGTGGGAGCACAATTCCGTACTAGACCACTATTGAGTCACAGAAGGAGGAATCACCCAACCTTGAGTGGAAACAAAAGTGACTAGGTTTAACGATGCTGGAGCACGTCTCTAGCCTAGACTGCTAAACAGTGTGCGTTATGTTCCAATGCGTTGTTAGATTCATTCAGTTAATTTTAAAGTTGATCTTGGATTATGTTTCAGTTTTCAGGCCTTACCGTATGTAATGTCTCAAAATTTCCTAAATGCAAGCTATATGCCACAATATATCATTTTATTCGATGAATGCTAACTATAAGAGAGTTGAGAGCTTTCACACAAACAAAATGATCATAGAACAACCAACGATATCTATAATGAAGCTAATGAAAATAAAAAACCTTTCTTCAAAGTCACTAATCACTAATAACAACGAAAAGCTCTAATTCACATTAACTAATGAAAAGCAAAAGAGATTTTTTTTTTAAATTTCAAGGGCAAGATGCACTAAACAAATTTTGAGAAACGATAATAAAAGAGTAAAAACAAGCAAATTTCACTCAATGCAAGCACAATCAGATCCCTAAATGACAAAGCAGTCCTTCAAAACTGAGAAAAGTCCCAAAGACACAAATGAGCCGTGTAATCTAGGCCCAAAGTGAAACAAGGCGGAATTCAAGTGAAAGAGAGGTAGATCATGCAAATAACACAATAAAATGATTAACAACCACTAAACGAGTACAAGGGAACAATCAGAAAGTCAACTGGACCAATAAAAGATCAAAAACTCCTAAGGAAGGCTCGACACACAAAGCCACTAGATGCCCTAGGGCTAAAGACGTGGAATCGATAGAAAATGGAAAACAACCAAAGGATGAAGGTTAAAACCGGTCAAACAAGACTCCAATACACTCAAGCAGTCGAGAAAATGTATCCAAAACAAAGACCAAGCTCAGAAGGCTTAAAATCAAGCAAACTTTAGCAGTTCCCAGGCCTGGCGCGACTGTCAGGCTAAAACTAGTGCCTTTTAAGGATTGGCGTGGGTGATATATTGACAACTAGTGCCAATTGGTGTGGCTGTCACGTAAAAAAGCGTGCCAGTCAAGTTTGCTGTGCCAAAATGAAAAATAAGCAATCCAAAACTAGGCCAATCGATAACCAAGTAAACTAAGAAGTAAAAATAGCAAGAGAACCCAGCCCAAAAGGCTTACCATGCAAGCAAAAAATAAAGAAACAACCAAAAAGGAAAGACAAGCTCCCCAAAGGAGTCACCAAATTGTTGAAGAGGTAAATCCCCTCTGCGGACAGAGGTGATCCCTACTAGCCCAGACTTGGTCTAGCAACAATCATCAAATGCTATAGCGCAAGTTCCTAATTGCAAATTAACAGACCAGTGACGAAGACCTACCTGGATTCCAACGCTATTGTTTGTAGAAGAGGTGGTGCTCCCATTCCTTTGCTCTGGCAGATCACAATCCTCACGATCTCCGTGAATGGACACCTGCACATACAACAAACGACACAAACACAAGCATAAAATCCAACATATGCAACTATATGTCAGTCAGAAAGGACATAACTCATCATCATCATCATAAATAATCATCAGAGTGGAACCATAACCAATAGTCATTCATTAATAATTAATCAAAGAAGAATACAACCAAAGTTCTGACGTCGGATTCTCCTTTGGCGAGTAGTCAGCAGCACATGTCTCGCAAAGCCTGTCGGGAATAAGGGCAAGTCTCTCTCTTTGGTTCTTGGACAATAAGCTCCTTGCTTGGATTTGGCCTTATGGGAACCAAGAAGGCTCTTGCAGCATGAAGCTCTTGGAAATTTGACAATTCTGAATCTCTAGAACTCGAAAACTCTGGAACTAGCTTGCAAAGGAAAATGGACAAGCTTTTATAGATGGAGGAAGGGGAGTTGGGATAATCCACAATAATCATGGGATTGGCCATATCATCAAGGAAGCTTCCATGAGAGGTGGCAAACCACTTCCTCTCTATGGAAATCCGTAGCCGAACCACCCAACTCAAGATAGATAGCAGTCCAGGAATTTGTTAGGATGAAACTTCCACCGTTTGTTTGTTAAAAAACAACTCTGATTATGGTTGGCGCGGGTGCGACTCTATAACAGAGCGCCAACTGGCGCACCCTGTTTGGAGGATTTGCGCCCTTGGCGCGAGGGTTGTACTATGGAACCGCGCCAATGGAAAAAGATCTATTTTTAGGGTTTTTTAGCAGGAGATGTCTTCAGGGAAAATAAAGCTCATGTTCAGAGGAATGCAATGCAAGTGTTTGTAGGCCATGTCACTTCTCATAGGTCCTGGAATGAGTCCTCCAAGATGCGGGAGAAGGGTAGCAGGGACGGTGACAAATTGTTGTGTAATAGAATTCAACCCTGAGTACCTTGCAAGTACACCCCAGAAGCCCAATTCAGCCATCCACAACATACCTGAAGCCACATTACTCATTACAGCTGCCACCAAAACTAGTTTGCAGTCTGAACCTCAAATTCCGGGTATTTTGATACCAGTACCGGCCCTCTCAAATTAAAAAAACGTACAGTTAATTCAAACATTAAAGTAATTTAATTTAATTAATTTCCCTTGAATTGGGAGTATTTCCCACCGAATGCCCAAACCCCTATCCTGCAAACTGCCATTACCCTATCACTACACCTGAGTTTTCAAAACCTCACTACTTAAGCCTGTATAAGCCTAGTTCCCACATTTATCCTAAAGATGGCTACCCAGACCTCTCTAGATGTCAGACCTGTGTCAACCCCTCACCTAGACATTGACCATTTGGCCCTAGCAGACAGGGATTTCCAAGTTAAAGACATTGCTACTCCAAGCCACCTTCTGAAAATCCACTGCTGGAGTAAGGATAGGTTTCTAAACCATGTAGATGACATCTACCTTTGGGAATCCAATTTGCCGAAGTATACATTCCCAAAAGTTTCCCCATGCCCAGACATTGTACATTTTTGTCATGCCTGCTATTTCCCAAGACAAAGGGCTATTGTGGCACCAAACCATGAGTTACTATTCACTATTACTGCTGAATCCATCAACCAAATGCTACAAATCCAACCTAGCCCTAATCAGACCCCTCTGTCCATTGGAAATTTGTTGGACTTGTACATCACACTAGACCCAGTCAAAATCAAACAAATTTTCTAGAATTTCATCATTGAAGAATGCCATACTCCTACAGACACTCCACCCTATGCTGCCACTATTTTTTAGAGACTGGCAGGCGCATAATCACCATGCTCTCATGCATCCTAGGATACACATCAGATGAGCATGTGGATGAGGTAATCATGGTCTTCCTATCCTTTTTCACTCTGGGCAAGCCTCCTGCTATTATGTATGATTATTCTCAGTTCATTACAGATAAAATGCATGAACAATTCACCAGACTACCCATTGAAATAGTTTTCAAATACTCTCTAGTGTTGTTTTATATGTTTTTGTATTACCAGATAGACAATATCCCTGTGAGGATCTAGAAACTGGACACCAAGGGAAAGGAGAGATCAATCATCTACTGGACACCCTTGGTCCAGACGTTTTCTACAACATTCACCTACAAAGATTCCATAGACTCCTTTTTGTACCTAGTCATGAACATGCTGACTTCTAAGACTCAACCTATAATCAGCCCAGAGACCAAGAGAGTACTGCAATTGGCCAAGAACATCAAGGTGGGAGATTGGTACTTGTACCAAAACCACGCTGAGATCATAATTTATGGCTGAGAGCTAGCCCCCTATAAGTTTCCCAAATACCTCCCTATGAGGATATTTTCTCCTGAATACTTTAGACAAATCATCAACTCTGATGAGGTCCACTTCCTAGCTTATAGGAAGAAAACCCAGTTCAAAGTGAAAAACCAAATGGGCCCATTCATTTGCAACAACAAAGAGGTTGGACCAGAGGTCGACAGGTTACTTCAACAAATGAAATTCATAAACAGTTTCATGTGGCACTATGACCCTCATGGGGTCATAAACAAGCTTAGACTTAGGGTCAAGTTGGGTTCATACATCCACCACCCTGTTAACACTTAGGTTGTTCCCAAAAGTTGTAAGAAAGGGAATACGGTCGAGGTAACCACAGACCAATCTTTTAGATATAGGTTCTGGCCAACCTACATCCAGAGAGGGTTCTCTCTTTATATTTTAGCTTTGTTTTTGAGGTATATTAGGCTACTTATGAAGTACAAGGGTTTTTGTTTTGAGTTTGGATGGTGATATTCAATAGAACAGGGGTGTAAGTCTGAGAAGTTCAGTCCATTGGGCTAATGGAGTCTATGAGGATGAACTGCTGGATATGGTTTCTTTAATAGAGGATGGTACTACAGAGCAAGGTAATCAATCATGGAACAATTCAAAGGCTGAAATCAGATGGAATGGAATCTAATTGATGAAGGGCAATTTAAGAATCCTTCATCATGTAGACAGAGGGAAAGTGAATGATTATGACCAAGAAGCAATTAAGAATTTCTTAGCATTTAATCAATATGGTAGAATCAGGGGAAACAGGAGCAGTTAAGAATTCACTGTTTATGCTAATTCTGAAGAAAACACAGAGAATAACAAACACTAAAAACAGAGTGCAGTTAAGCAAATTCTGAGTTAATCTTTCTCTTTATTATTCAGATCATGAAACATAGATGACATACTAGATATGAAAACTATAAAACAAAAGATATAAGGGTACTTATTGGTCCATAAGTTGATTCAAGAATTCTGTAACAAGTCCTTTGCTATCAATTCCACATCCAGAGAGTCCAACAACAATGGGTTCCAACAGCTTTTGTATTCAGAAAATTTTCAGAGTTATAGTGCAGTCTAAGAAGTGCATCACCAACCCTAAATACTTCACTTCGGGAGGTATTTATACAAAAATGTTACAAAATATCTCAAAGAGATAATATCTAGCAATAACTCATTCTACCTACTTAAAAGGAGAAATAAATGATCTTGAAAACAGGGAGAAATAAATGAAGAAGTAAATTCTGTTGTGTTGGCTGTTTAGTTGGTGAGATATGTTGACTGTAGTCTTGGTGAGTCGGCTAGTAGCTGTTTTTCACTGATATTCCGCGTTGCTGCCCTAGATTTCTTGGGTGCATTTAATTCTAATTTGATACATTGTTGCCCCGCATGACTCTCATCCATTCCTATTCTTCGCTTTATGGAACATGGTACAAAAAATTTCGATTTACCAAGGATATAAAAGATACCAGAAATATGTCTATAGAATTTCCAACATGCTTTGCCACCACTGCTCTTCTGGTAACTTATGTCTTCGCAACTTTCTTAAAGTCTCATCAGCGTCTGTGTACCTGAAGAAATTAGGCTAGACTGTAAATAGATGTTTCACTTCATGCTCAATATAAAATAGATTTTCCAAATTGTTGTAGAGGGTTTGGCCAGATGGAAGTGCCTTCTCTCCTGAAGTACTTGATGATGCATTTACTTGATCAACATCATGTTTATTCAACTTGTGCATGTACTCAACTTGTCTCATCAGGCGTTCATTACTCCCCAATAGACTTGGAAAGCCCTTTTCATGCAAAACTGCAAATCTTTCTATAAAATAATTTATCTCCACTTGCATGTCCTGGCACCTCCTCTCCAAATTTTGCATCAGGGTTCTCATGGTCAAAACTCTTTTGATTGTTAGAATGGTGCTTGTCCTGTCTCTGATGTCCAGTGATGCTAGTTCTTCACTGGTCTTGGTGTTCAAAAAATGTATTAGCCTGTTGGCCTGTTCGGGCATATGTCCCAATAAAGTTTTGGCCTTTTGAATTTCCACTTGGGTTGTTGCTATCAAGTCAATATACTCATAAATAACCTGAATTGATCTCCACACATTACAAATGGATTGATTGATGTTAGCCCAAAAAATGCCTTTGATTTCTCCCAGAGGCTTATCTAAAGAGAGGTCCTTTTCCAATGCTTTCAACTTGTTCTCTAATGCTTTAACCTCTCTTGTCTTTTCTTCCACAGTCATCTTGGATTTGTCATAACTCACTTCTAATTTTTCCAATTTATCTTTGGCTTCCTTCAATTCTGATACTTAGAGTTTTAATTCCTCCATGGATTTTACTAACTCCTCTGTGGTCATGGTAGTGCTACTGCCTGCTGCAGTTGCTGATGTACCTGTGGTGATTTCTGCTGTTGATGCTGGGACAGTGGGAGGTACTGTTGTTATAACTGTAGGAAGGGTAGTGGTGACTATTAGAGCTATTTCAGGTGGCTGGGAGGTCGACTCTCCCTACTTTTCTCTTATTTCTTTCTCCAATGCCTACTCTGTCTCACTTAATCTTTCATTCATTCTCATAAGCAGGTCCATCATATCCTCCTCTGAATTTTGTTGTACAACCTCTGTAGCTTGTGGATGCATAGTAGTAGGCAGCTTTAGTTGTTTCTTGAGGGCAGCAATGTCCTCTTCCTTCTTCTTCATCAATGCTTTTGTGCCTTTGGAACCTTGGGATCATGTCCCAGCTCGATGATAATATCTTCCAAGGACTTTATCCTATTGTCCTTGGCTAAAGAAGATGCCTTCTCCAAATCTAGTTGATCAGAGGTGTTATTTAGTGAGTTTTGCAATTTATGAGCCAACATTGCCTTATCTACCAATGTGGAGTAGACCATCTCTCCATTTTTCTTGTGCAACTCAATCTGGTCCATTGGATGAATGTCTTTGGCAAGGACCTCCAAATTTGTCCTTATGTAGTCAGTTGCTAACTGTGGCTATTGCACTTTAGGCTTAAAGTGGCTCAAGATCATTTTACCTTCTTTAATGTCATATGCAGACATTAACCTTTGCTGGTTGGTGGGGGTCATCTTGAGAAACTGATTGTAAAGTTGCAGCCTCAGTGGGTCATTCTGGGCCTTTATCTCTATGAATGTTCTTTTCATATCAGAACCTTGTTTGCTTTGTGGCCTAGTGGATGAAACTTCCACACTATGCTGCCTGCCTAGGTCTTGTCTGTGAGAGCTGGTGGATGTTTCCAACACTGGGGATGTCTTGTCACTAACCATCTTTTCCCCTCTTAGACTGCCTATGGTTTCCTCAATAAATTCATCTTTTGATAAGGGGTTTATTCTTTACCTTTTTGCCCTTGGTTGCTCTGCTGGTCCACTCATACGTGTGCCTTCTTCCCTGTCCCTTTTCTTGCCCTTTTACTCATTTAGAGGAGTCTGCAACGTTGGTATCTCTGGTGCTTTCGTTTTGGCAGGGGGATTTGCCCTTGGCCCCGTTCCTTTGATGTTGCTGGCTAATCTGTCATTATGTGCTACTCTGTATCTAGCACTTATTTGCCCTTTGATGTCCCTGTAGCTGGTGTAGCTCTTTCTTGTGTAGGATGTTGAGAAGTTCCAGCAGCGGATGTGCCAACTCTGGTTTGCTGAGGCAGCTCAAAAGATACCTGTCCAAAAGAATCCAATTCAAAGATCTTTTCTAGATCTTTCATAGCTTGTTCCATCACTTCTTGTTGAGTAAGCTCTTCTATTAATGTACCCTCTACCCACTCATCTTGATTAGAAAATTGCTTTAATTCATGGATCCTAGAATGTTTATAGGTTGATAGCCTGTTTTTTACTTTCCTATCACTTATAAAGCCATTTGGGTCATATGGTACCCACCATAAACTTTTCTTCAATTTAAGTTCTCCCCCCAATATTCTATCAGCATCTTCACATGCTTCCCTCTTGTTAATGATAAAAGGGCCTAACTGGTTTCTTATCCTCAGCTGAGCCTTTTTATTTACACTACAAAAGTGAGTTAAATCTACATTGATAAGTTGCCTAAAATACTCCAGTGCAAACAGTCTCATAGGCACATATTTGGGCAGCTTATAAGGGCACAGCTCACAGCGATATATTCTGATTTCGGTGTGATTCTGGTAGAGGTACCAGTCACCTATTTTGTAGTTTTTGGAGAGCTGTAAAATCTTCTGCATATCACCAGAGAATCTAGGAGGAAGAGTTCTCATCAGTAGAGAGGAGACCGGATGTATAAACAAGTCAATGAACTCACAGTAGGTATAAGGGGATTCAGAAACATGGTGGAAGACTGAGGTCCAAAATATCACAGACCTCCTCTCTCCTTTGGAATCCAATTTTCTGATAGGAAACTGAAAACTGTGTGGCTGATAATATAGAAATAGATGATATATATAAGATGTATACTTGAATACTCCTTCTCTGTCTAAACTCATGAATTGGTCATGGATCTTGTTGGCAATGAAAGTAGCATAGTCATATTTGACAGTAGGGGGTTGTCCTAGAGTAAACATGGACATCAAAACTAAGGTGGTCTCATCAACAAATTCACTTGTCTTGAATACCAAGACATAGGATATCATATCAATGAGGAATCTTCCAGCTTCATTGAACTAGACATGGACATAGGGAGGTGTCTCTTTGGGCTGGCAATCTGGTCTCATAAATGTTTGAGCAATACGTGCTATCTCTGAATTGGGCAGCTTAGATCCCTGCTCAAGCAAGAATCCCATAGAAAGAGGGGCCAGAGACTGAGTGGGTTTGAAGTGTAACATCTGATTGATGGACTCAGGAGTTATATAAAAGAGGACAGTTCCAGATGGAGTCATAACTGCTCTGTGTGCAGGTTCATAATTGGCACAGCATAGGTGGATAACATCTGGGAAAAAATTTACTAAGGTGAGGTAATATATGGGCAAGTTGGATCCCCATATTCCATAGAGGTCAGAGTTACTTTGGTGACTGTTCCTAATTTCACAAAATGCCTGGAGGTGGTTTTTGTCACCAGAAAACTCTTTAATTTGAAAATCTTTGTCAGCAAGGAGCAACCAGTCCTGGTCTTTATGCGGCGCATTGAGGGGAGCAATGTTCAAGGCCACTGGAGCTTCCATTTTTGGTTTTGTATTTTTAAACAGGGATTTTGGGCTTCAGGGGGGAAATGGGAGAAACAACAATCCTGGGTGTGTTTTTTCGAGAGCTACAGACTGAATTTACTTGAATTTTGGCTCTATGGGTAAACTTTACAGAGGTAAAACGAAATTGCTGGTTTGGGAGATGAATTGCGGTAAATACCTGTTTTTGAGGGCAAGCTAGGTACTTGATAGGCTGACCGACGAGCTGGAGAGCAAGACATTGGAGCTTTTGGCAGGGTGGCGGATTGGATGTGCTTCACACTCAATTGGACGTAATTTGCATGTAGACGGCTTCACAGTAACAATGGTGAAAATGACACTTTCCCATGGTTTTTTAACAAAATTGGCTTTCGCGGGGCTTTTGGCGCTTTTTGGTTGGATGACTTCAGCATGACGGGAAAGTTTTACATGGCGGTGACACAGCGATGACATCAGCGGGAGGGCGGTAAGTGGTATTGGGCTGCACCGCTTATGAGCTAAGGCGATTTCGGGTGGAGAGGCTGAGAGCATAGCGGGAGGGCGCCACGTGTCCCTGGTACGACGGTAATACCACCGGATCCCCGGGCGGTAAACTTCGATGGACGGAGGCTAGCAATATGTACTGGAGCCATCCGATGGGAAGGCGCCAATCGAACGGTTGGCGCTCTTCAGAGGCGATGGAGGGTTACGGCGCAGGGCCCATATATCAAATCACATGTTTTAATGGTTTCACGGTTAATTTCATTGGTCAGGTTGTGGGTTTGGTTATTTAATTAACCAAAGGTCAAATAAATCCCATGGCCACGCACGAAGGGTTATTACAAGGTTTATGATAAACCTTTAATCCTCGAGTTACAGGATGATATGCTTTATAACTAAACCGGGGTGGGATATTAATACTTTGGGGTTTTATTTTACATAGATAATACGGGGAAGGGTAATCTTGCGAGGGATTTATATAATAAAGTTATTGGTCAACATGGATATGATTGGAAGCAAGCGCTAAGTCTAGTGTTAAGAAACTTAGGCTAAGGGAATGAAAAGAGAAACGGGATTTTACACCAGAAATGTGGCTTCTTTGCCTAAAGCAAGAATGTTATTTTACTTAGGATTTTTCATGAAATGGAGTGATTTAGGAGCATTGAGCAGATCTCAATATCCTTGGGGGGAGGTTAGTAAGTGATTTTGGGAGAAGTGTGAAGGGAAGTTAGTCATGCCTCACTTGATTTGTAACCAAATAGTTGCCATGGTACTTATGATAACAATAAGATGAACATCTTTGAGGAACAAAGTTAACCATAAGCATGCTTCTGCAATACCAAAACTGCCTACCCAGCCTATTGTGCCTAACATTTTTTCTTCTTTTTCTATGGGTGCACTTAGAATAGTAGACCCTTTCAATCTTCTTTTCTTTTCATTGGAATCCTATCTATATCTACCCTTATAACCTCCAAGGGCTCAGATTTAACAGTTGAGCTCCTTTGCTTCTCTACCTATCTATTTACGTGCCAAGATTGAATAGTTTGGCCAGGTGTTATTTCTCTACCTCTAAGACAAGTAAATTCAAACATGAACTGGCCAAGATTAAACTGTTTGGCCATCCATCCATGGTAGCATAAATCGACAAGCTGCACTCCATCAGGTCTTTGCAAAAATGGAGCAGTAGTGGCATTTGGACTTGAAAACTTTCATGGTCCTTTGTTTGGGGTTCATTTCTTTCATTTTCTTGACCATTTCATTCTTCTTGCCCTTTTATTTTTCTTTTAGGGCATACCCTCTTTACATTTTTTAACCTTTTTGATTTCTTGGGAATATGGAAAACTTTTGCAACCAGCCAAAGGTGTGAACATATTAGAGATCTTCAATGTCAATCATGAAAAATGACACCTATTGGTATAGGAACCTAACAGTGGCTCCACTTGGGGATGGCCTTCCCTGGTGGAAAGTCAAGAACATCAGGTCAAATGGCCTATGTACAATTCTTGCTGCATTCTGAAATTTTCCTTTGCTGTAAGTGAACAAACTGTTCAGAGGACCATGAAAAATATACACATCTCTTATGAGCTGACCCAAACAATTACACCTCTATTTTGGATAATTTATCTCAACTTTTGTTCTCATATTTTTCAGCTTCCAAGTCTTCTACAATTTCTAGTAAATTAACAAAAAGGTAACACAAACAGGTGGTAAAGTTCCTTGACTGCTCCTCAAAAAATTTCTACACATTCCTTCCCATTCTTATTGCTGTAATAAACTGCAGAAACTAAACATTCTTATGTACAAGTTAGAGTCCTGATATATCAACAAACTGGATCAAAATAATGTTTCAGCATCCGACCATTAACTGGTCCATATTCTGCTGCTGTATCATCTAGGCTCTTTAAAAAGTAAGTATTGTTTCCTTGTACAGCCTGGATGATAAAAGGTCCCCTCTATAGGAAGTCAAACTTCCCATTTTTTCCTTTATCTTCTCTCCTGGAGTCCCATTTCAAAACCTTGTCTCCAATATAGAAATCCTCTGTCTTAGTCCTCTTATCAAATATCTTCTTGAGCTTTTCATGTAGCACTTGAGATCTTTGATATACCTCTTCTTTGGTATGCTGTAAATGAATAGTCTGATTTATTCTTCTCTGAATGTCATTGGGTTCTGCCTGCACTTCTTGTAGCAACTTCATCACAGGGACTACCAAAGATGAAGGGAATATAGCCTCCATGCCATAAACCAATTCATAGGGGCTTGTTCCAATGGATCTCTTTGTAGTCAATCTATCTGCCCATAGTGCATTGATAAGCTTCTTATGTCAGTTTTTCTTGTTTTCTTCCAATACTTTCTTAATGATATTGATTAGGCTTTTATTGGATGACTCAGCTAGGCCATTACCTTGAGGGTAATAGGCTGTGCAGTGGCCTAAGGTAATGTGGTAATTGTGACAGAAATTGATCATTCTCTTGGATTTGAATGCAACAACATTGTCAGTTATAATCTTTTCAGGACAGCGAAATCTGGACAGGATGTTGGTTTTTACGAATTGCATGATCACTGACTCATTGGCTTGTCTACAAGGGATGGCCTCTATCCACTTGGTGAAATAGTCTATGGCAGTCAGGATCCATTTATGTTGGCCGAATGAGGGAGGATGAATTTCCCCAATGAAGTCTAGACCCCATTATTGAAATGGTCTTTCAATGGAAATTGGTTTAATGGGTAGAGGCAAAAGTTTCCTCTTGCCTTCAAAGATTTGACATTTATGGCAAGAAGTAACAATTTTTTTCACATAAGCAAATAGGGTGGGCCAATAAATCCAGCCCTTAGGATTTTATCAGCAGTTGATTTCCAGTACAAATGTCCACCATAGTCCCCTGCATGAAATTCTTTCAGCACTTTGTCAGTTTCATCCTTTGTTAAGCAATTCAGTAAAATGCCTTCATGATTTTTCCAAAATAAAGCATCATCTAAAATACAAAATTTTGAAGCTTTCATTTTCAGGAATCTTTTCTTAGTTCTGGATAACCTTGGAGGAGCCTGTAGGTTTATCAATACATAAATTATATCAGCATACCAAGGTGATTGTAAAAAGGCTTGATTGATCTGTGGAGTCGCCATCTCCTGTTCACTATCCAGTTCATTGATATCAAGGGCTTGACAATTGGTTTCAGTCATAAGTTTATCTAATCCTTGTCCTTTTATCAGCTTTGTTGATTTAATTTCAATGTCATATTCCAAAATGTTAGCTATCCACTTGCCACGTTTGCCTTCAATTCCTTCCTGAGTTAGGATATCTTTGACAACAGTATTTGGCACATAAGCTATTACATGAGAGTATAATATATAAACTCTGAAGTCCTTAATAGCTTTTACAAGTGCATAAGCCTTCTTTTCCATGATTTGATATTTAAGCAGTGCATCTCTAAGTGCTTTACTGAAAAAAGCTATGGGCTTTTCACACCCCTGATCATCTTTTTGTAGTAAAACAACAACAATAGTGTGTTCTGATGCAAATGAAAATATTATGAAGTCCCTATCAAACTTTGGGCTTGTAAGGATTGGTGTTTTAGTTAAAGCCAATTTAATTTCTTCAAAGGCTTGTTTGGCTTCTACTATCCATTTGACCTTGGAATCTGTTTTTAACATGTTCAACAGTCTGATTAATTCAGCCAGATTAGGTATGAATCTTCTTAAAAAGTTGATTTTCCCTAGGAAAGCTTGAAGTTCTTTGATATTTCTAGGGTGAGGAACTTGCAGAATGACTTGTATTCTATCTGGATCAATTCTAATGCAATCTTTTGAGATTATGTGACCTAACAGTTTTCCCTCTTCTAGGCCAAATAATGACTTCTTTGGATTTAGTGATATACCATATTTTCTACAGATTAAAAACACTTGTCTCAGATGATCTAGGTGTTGCTGATCTGATTTGGAAAATGCAGTGAGATCGTCGAGGTATATGACCAGGAAATCATGGATTTCTTTAGCAAAAGCTATGTCCATTGCACGTTGGAAGGTTTCCCCTGCATTCTTGAGTCCAAATGGCATTTTCACCTATTTGAAAGTTCGTGATGGAGTTGTAAAAGCAGTTTTTTCCTGATCATCAGGGTGAACTAGAATCTAGTTGAAGTCTGAAAACCCATCCAAAAGTGAAATTCTAGAGGCACCTACTACCCTTTGTAAAATGTGGTCCATCTTAGGTAAGGGGTAGTGGTATTTGAAAGAGAATTTATTTAGATTCCTCAAATCAACACACAGTTTGATTTCTCCTGTTTTCTTCCTTGTGGGCACTAAATTAGAAACCCATTCTGAAAATCTAATGGGTGCAATTATCCCAGCTTCATACATTTTTTTGACTTCTTTTTCAATTAGAGGGAGGAGTATAGGATTGACCCTTCTGAGTTTTTGTTTGAAAGGTTTTTGATTTTCTTTGAGGGGTATTGTATGTTGAATCACATAAGTATCATAGGATTTGAGATCTTCATAGCTCCATGCAAAAACATCCTGAAATTCCTTGAACAGTTCAACATATTTAAGCTTTTGGTCAGGAGACAAAGTTTTGGACAATTCTATCATTTTAGGATTTTGGTCAGTTCCTATATTACAGTCCTCAATCTCTGCATTTAGAGGCTACATTTTGGACTTCCTTGAAATATCATTAGAATAAAAAATGTCTTCTAGAGGAGTTAATCCTGTGGGTAAATAATTGTCCTTTAAATCAATAACCTTGGATTCTCCTCCAATAGTTTCATCAAAGTCTATTTCTTTAAGCTCTTGCAACTCTTTGTTGGTAAATTTTGTTGGATGTAGTATTTGAGTTGCTATTTCAACTGAAATGTGTGTTTCAATTTTGTCTATTTGATCAACTTCACAAACAGTGCCTGTATCTATATTAGTGCTGGAAAATTCTTCTTTTAGGGTCAAGAAATTGTAAATCTGAGTGTCATTGTCAAACACTTGCCAATTTTTTATATTGTAAGGTATAGTTGGCCTGTGTTTAATCTCAGCTGTAAATAGATGATTAGGCTCAAATGGCAGTTTACAAGTGCTGGCAAATATTGCCAAACTGTGAGCATGTAAATTGTGTTTCCTTGGAATTTTGGCAAGTTGTGTTTCTAGAAAGGTATTGAGTATTTCAATTGTTGTGCCTCTATAAGATTTTAATCTGAGATCATTTGTGAGGAAGTTTCCTTTCATTTGTTGAATAACTAAATCAGAGTCTCCCAAAATTGATACCCTAATTGCCCCTAAGCTTTTGATCAATTTGAGTCCTAGCAAGAGGGCTTCATATTCAGCCATGTTATTAGTGCATCTAAAATTCAACCTGTATGCATGTCCTTCAACATGATCATTTTCCATATTATGTAGCCAAATCCTTGCTCCTGCTCCTAGTTTATTGATTGACCCATCAAATTCCAAATACCATAGGATTTCTTGCTTATAGCCAGTATCAGGAGTCTTAGAAATTTGCTTACTAGGGAGATTTGGATTTTCAGCTTTATGTGCTTTCCCTTGTGTGTCTGGTATACCATTGTTCACAGAAATTTCTTGATCTTGAAGACTAGATTTATTATTTATGAATTTTTTCTACTCTAAAGCCAAAGTATTGACATTAGTTGGGGGGTGAATTTCATCATTGTATAGGATGAAGGAGTCCATATCAGAATGCATGGAATAGATGGGAAAATTCTGGGGTTTCTCTTGACTACTTACCATGTATTTCATCAAAGTTTCTCGGTACAATCTCTTTGGTTGACCAAACACTGAAATAGTAACATAGGACATATCCAATTGCAATGATCCTTGCAGTTTTGCTCCCCAAGATCTAGAGAATAACATTGCATATTTGGGTGGAATATCAGCTACCACCACATCCATTCAAATTGTTTTGGCAGGGTATTGGACTAATGATACACATAAGTCTTTGATTAGTCCTACACATCTGACCTGGCTTGAATCAAAAGAGAACAAGTCTTTGTATGGCCTGGTAATATCTAGGTCCAACTTCTCCATTACAGATTTGGGCATTAAATTATGAGAAGCACCAGAATCAAACATTGCATTGTGGAGTATCTTATCATGAATGTTCAGACTTACACAAAAAGGAGGAACCCCTCCATCTACCGATTTCCCGTTTACTTCTGGGCCAAAAATTAATTTAGGTTGATCATCAAGGACATTTACTGCATCTTTGTTTTCTGAAATTTGAAGTGATCTGCTGATTTGTTCTCTATAGACATGATGCTTAGCTAGTTCTGACAGTAGAATGGTTATCTTTAACTTGCCTATTTCGGTCTCAAGGTTGAAAGGTTTTTCAATTTGAATTTTTGCATTTCGGGCAGCAAGGTTCTCTTTTTCTGTTGCATTTTCTGTATCTATCCCTTTTATAGGAATGTTGTCATAAGCTGAAGTTGTTTCTATGTCAATTTCTGCAGGTTTTCCCACAATTTCTTAGGAAGGAATGGAAGTGGAAGATTATTTATTAGGTTGTTGATTATCTGAAACATCTTCAACTGTTGAAATGTTTGGGTTAGGAATTGCTTTAGGAGGATTTTGTATAGGAGGGTCCTTGATTTTAGCTTTGGTAGGTTGCTTGGTTTCTTTCTATTTATTGTCATCAGGGACATCTATTCTCCTACTTCTCAAATTATATTGTTTGTGATCTTCATAGATATTTGTGTCATATCCCTCCCTAAAATCAAATGATTCCTCTAATCAAATTTGGAACTGACTGAGAGTGTGAGCCTCTTGGTCTTCTTGGGTTAGGAAAATTTGTTGTTCATTTTTGAGACCCATTAAGTTGATTTGAGTATCTTTAGGTGTTTGATCAGAGGTTGAGGCTTCAACAAAATTTTCCTGAAATGGGGGCCTAATGTTTTGGTCAGGCTCAAACTTTGCAATGTTAGGGTTCTGGGTTTTTCTAAAGTTTGGATTTCTTCCAGCATTACTTGGTTGACCATCCCAAGATGATTTTCTTTCAATTGTTTCTACCCTATCCCCAAGTCTATCCATACCTTTGATGATAGCATCTAATTTATGTTCAAAAGTGGAGGGTTCTTCCTTTAAAGGTACTCTCCTTTCAGTCCTGGCTCTAGCTCGTTTAGAAATCAGATTGGCCTCAACACTGACAACTATACTCTGCATGTCTTCTAGGCTTCTAGGAGCTCTTTCCCTAAGTTGATATGCCATATCAGAGTCAAATGCATCAGGGAATTTGATCAAGGCCAAGTCTGGTGGAGGTCTGAGATTTTGAGGAATAGCATTGTATATGTTGTTAAATCTGGTGCAGTAATCTTGAACAGTTTCTTGTGGACCTCTCTTTAAGTTTTCATATTCTGATAAAATGTGGAGAGGATCTTTTTTCTTTTCCCATATGTTTAAGAAGGTTTGATAAAGAGCCTCTGTATCATTGATAGTGTTTGCAGGGAGTTCTCTAAACCAGGTTCTAACATCTCTAGTTAAGCTTTGGACAAAGACTTTCATTCTTACATCATCATCATCAATCTCATAGTTTTCAAAATAATCCATCATTTTCTTGGTGTGTTATTGAGTTGTGTAAGTGCCAGTACCATAAAAATAAATGATTTTTCTTTGGTAATCTTGAGGCATGGCCCTTGGATTTGCAGGTAATTGCAGGGGAGCATATCGGTTTGCCATATTTGCAGAGATAAGTGTAACAGCCGAAAGAGTAGGAATACCAGTTGAAGTATGTGCTGTGGATGGGGGAGTGGAAAAAATGGTTTGAAGTGTTGATGGTGAACTAGGAGATGCAACAGTAATGGTAGAAAGGACTTGTGCTTTTCCAGGAGTAAGCTCAGATTGGATAAGGTTCTACTGATATGTGTCGAGGAGTGAACTAGCAGAATGTTCTTGGCTCTGCTGGCTTCTAAGGTTCTTGGGGATCAGATTAGGATTTTGAAACACATGTGGGGGATTTGGATCTGGATTTGATCTAGTGTAACGGATCTTTTTTTTTGGAGCCAGCTTCTGAATATATTTTTTGGTTTTTTCTTGAAATATTTGAAGAATACAACTTTTGACAGTATTTTTCTAGGAAGTTTTAAATATGGGAGTTTTGAATTTTCCTGAAGATCTATTGAAACAAGGGACTAATCAAGTATTTGAGACAACTGTTCAAGGTTTAAAACTTGACTGGAGATAGATTGAAGCAACTTTTATTTACTCCTGCAATTGCATAGCAAAAAGAAGTTTCAAAGGCTACCTGGCTTACTTGAGGCCCCATCTGTAGCTTTAAAAATAAACAGCAGTAACAAACATTTATTCAGAGTCCCCAACGGAGTCGCCAATGATGTTAACACTCAGGTTGTTCCCAAAAGTTGTAAGAAAGGGAATATGGCCGAGGTAACCATAGACCAATCCTTTAGATACAGGTTCTAGCCAACCTGCATCTAGAGAGGGCTCTCTCTTTATATTTTAGCTTTGTTTTTGAGGTATATTAGGCTAGTTATGAAGTACAAGGGTTTTTGTTTTGAGTTTGGATGGTGATATTCAATAGAACAGGGGTGTAAGTCTTAGAAGTTCAGTCCATTGGGCTAATGGAGTCTATGAGGATGAACTACTGGATATGGTTTCTTTAACAGAGGATGGTACTACAGAGCAAGGTAATCAATCATGGAACAATTCAAAGGCTGAAATCAGATGGAATGGAATCTAATGGATGAAGGGAAATTTAAGAATCCTTCATCATATAGACAGAGGGAAAGTGAATGATTATGACCAAGAAGCAATTAAGAATTTCTTAGCATTTAATCAATATGGTAGAATCAGGGGAAACATGAGCAGTTAAGAATTCACTATTTATGCTAATTCTGAAGAAAACACAGAGAATAACAAAGACTAAAAATAGAGTGCAGTTAAGCAAATTTTGAGTTAATCTTTCTCTTTATTATTCAGATCATGAAACATAGATGACATACTAGATATGAAAACTATAAAACAAAAGATATAAGGGTACTTATTGGTCCATAAGTTGATTCAAGAATTCTATAACAAGTCCTCTGCTATCAATTCCACATCCAGAGAGTCCAGCAACAATGGGTTCCAACAGCTTTTATATTTAAAAAAATTTCAGAGTTACAACATAGTCTAAGAAGTGCATCACCAACCCCGAATACTTCGCTTGGGGAGGTATTTATACAAAAATGTTACAAAATATCTCAAAGAGATAATATCTAGCAATAACTCATTCTACCTACTTAAAAGGAGAAATAAATGATCTTGAAAATAGGGAGAAATAAATGAAGAAGTAAATGTTGTTGTGTTGGCTGCTCAGTTGGTGAGATATGCTGATTGTAGGCTGGCTGAGTCAGCTGGTAGCTGTTTTCCACTGATATTCCGCGCTGCTGCCCCGGCTTTCTTGGGTGCATTTAATTCTGATTTGATACATTGTTGCCCTGCATGACTCTCATCCATTCCTATTCTCCGCTTTATGGCACATGGTACAAAAACTTTCGATTTACCAAGGATATAAAAGATACCAGAAATATGTGTATAGAATTTCCAACATGATTTGCAACCACTGCTCTTCTGGTAACTTATGTCTTTGCAGCTTTCTTAAAGTCTCATCAGCGTCTATGTACCTGAAGAAATTAGGCTGGACTATAAATAGATGTTTCACTTCATGCTCAATATAAAATAGATTTTCCAAGCTGCTGTAGAGGGTTTGGCAAGATGGAAGGGCCTTCTTTCCTGAAGTACTTGATGATGCATTTACTTGATCAGCAACAAGTTTATTCAACTTGTGCGTGTACTCAACTTGTCTCATCAGGCATTCATTACTCCCCAACAAACTTGGCAAGCCCTTTTCATGCAAAACTGCAAATCTTTCTATAAAAGAATTTATCTCCACTTGCATGTCCTAGCACCTCCTCTCCAAATTTTGCATCAGGGTTCTCATGGTCAGAACTCTTTTGACTGTTAGAATGGTGCCTGTCCTGTCTCTGATGTACAATGTTGCTAGTTCTTCACTGGTCTTGGTGTTCAAAAAATGTATTAGCCTGTTGGCCTGTTCAGGCATATGTCCCAATAAAGTTCTGGCCTTTTGAATTTCCACTTGGGCTGCTGCTATGAAGTCAATCTGCTCATAAATAACCTGAATAGATCTCCACACATTACAAATGGATTGGTTGATGTTAGCCCACAAAATGCCTTTGATTTCTCCCAGAGGCTTATCTAAAGAGAGATCATTTTCCATTGCTTTCACCTTGTTCTCTAATGCTTTAACCTCTCTTGTCTTTTCTGCCATAGTCATCTTGGATTTGTCATAACTCATTTCTAATTTTGTCAATTTCTCTTTGGCTTCTTTCAATTTTGATACTCAGAGTTTTAATTCCTCCATGGCTTTTATTAACTCATCTATGGTCATGGTAGTGCTGCTGCTTGCTGCCGTTGTAGCTGTTGTTACTGATGTACATGTGGTGATTTCTGTTGTTGATGTCGGGACAGTGGAAGGTACTGTTGTTGTAACTGTAGGAGGGGCAGTGGTGACTGTTGGAGCTATTTCAGGTGGCTGGGAGGTCGACTCTCCCTGCTTTTCTCTTATTGCTTTCTCCAATGCCTTCTTTGTCTCACTTAATCTTTCATTCATTGTCATAAGCAGGTCCATCATGTCCTCCTCTGACTTTTGCGGTACAACCTCTGTAGTTTGTGGATACATAGTAGTAGGCATCTTCAATTGTTTCCTGAGGGCAACAATGTCCTCTTCCTTCTTTTTCATCAATGCTTTTGTGCCTTTGGCATCCTTAGGATCATGTCCCAGCTCGATGATAATATCTTCCAAGGACTTTATCCTGTTGTCCTTGGCTAAAGAAGATGCCTTCTCCAAATCTATTTAAGCAGAGGTGTTGTTTAGTGAGTTTTGTAATCTATGAACCAACATTGCCTTATCTGCAAATGTGGAGTAGACCATCTCTCCAATTTGCTTGTGCAACTCAATTTGGTCCATTGGATGAATGTCTTTGGCAAGGACCTCCAGATTTGTCCTGATGTAGTCAGCTGCTGACTGTGGCTGTTGCACTTTAGGCTTAAAGTGGATCAAGATCATTTTACCTTCTTTAATGTCATATGCAGACATTAACCTTTGCTAGTTGGTGGGGGTCATCTTGAGAAACTGATTGTAAAGCTGCAGCCTCAGTGGGTCATTCTAAGCCTTTATCTGCGTGAATGTTCTTTTCATATCAGAACCTTGTTTGCTTTGTGGCCTAGTGGATGAAGCTTCCACACTATGCTACCTGCTTAGGTCCTATCTATGAGAGCTGGTGGATGTTTCCAACACCGGGGATGTCTCGTGGCTGACCATCTTTTCCCCTCTTAGACTGCCTATGGTTTCCTCAATAAATTCATCTTCTGATAAGGGGTTTATTCTTTGCCTTTTTGCCCCTGGTTGCTCTACTAGTCCACTCATAGGTGTGCCTTCTTCCCTGTCCCTTTTCTTGCCCTTTTCCTCATTTAGAGGGGTTTGCAACGCTGGTATCTCTGGTGCTTTGGTTTGGGTAGGGGGAATTTGTCGTTGGCCCTGTTCCTTTGATGTTGCTGGCTAATCTGTGATTATGTGCTGCTCTGTATCTAGCACTTCTTTTCCCTTTGATGTCCCTGTAGCTGGTGTAGTGCTTTCTTGTGTAGGCTGCTGAGAATTTCCAGCAACGGATGTGCCAACTCCGATTTGCTAAGGCAGCTTGAAAGATACCTGTCCAAAAGAATCCAAGTCAAGGATCTTTTCTAGATCTTTCATAGCTTGTTCCATCACTTCTTGTTGAGTAAGCTCTTCTATTAATGTACCCTCTACCCACTCATCTTGATTAGCAAATTGCTCTAATTCAGGGATCCTAGAATGTTTATAGGCCGATAGCCTGTTTTTTACTTTCCTGTCACTTATAAAGCCATTTGGGTCATATGGTACCCACCAGAAACTTTTCTTCAATTTAAGTTCTCCCCCCAATATTCTATCAGCATCTTCCCATGCTTCCCTCTTGTTAATGATAAAAGGGCCTAACTAGTTTCTTATCCTCAGCTAGGCCTTTTTCTTTACACTACAAAAGTGAGTTAAATCTGCATTGATAAGTTGCCTGAAATACTCCACTGCAAATAGTCTCATAGGCACATATTTGGGCAGCTTATAAGGGCACAGCTCACAGCCATATATTCTGATTTCGGTGTGATTCTAGTAGAGGTACTAGTCATCTATTTTGTAGTTTTTGGAGAGCTGTAAAATTTTCTGCATATCACCAGAGCATCTAGGAAGAGGAGTTCTCATCAGTAGAGAGGAAACCTGATGTATAAACAAGTCAATGAACTCACAATAGGTATAAGGGGATTCAGAAACATGGTGGAAGACTGAGGTCCAAAAGATCACAAACCTCCTCTCTCCTTTGGAATCCAATTTTATGATAGGAAACTGAAAATTGTCTGGCTGATAATATAGAAATAGATGATATATATAAGATGTATACTTGAAGACTCCTTCTCTATCTAAACTCATGAATTGGTCATGGATCTTGTTGGCAATGAAAGTAGCAGAGTCATATTTGACAGCAGGGGGCTGTCCTAGAGTAAACATGGACAACAAAACTAAAGTGGTCTTATCAACAAATTCACTTGTCTTGAATCCCAGGACATAGGATATCATATCAATGAGGAATCTTCTAGCTTCATTAAACCAGACATGGACATAGGGAGGTGGCTCTTTGGGTTGGCAATTTGGTCTCATAAACGTTTGAGCAATACGGGCTATCTCTAAATTGGGTAGCTTAGATCCCTGCTCAAGTAAGAATCCCATAGAAAGAGGAGCCAGAGGCTGAGTGGGTTTGAAGTGTAACATCTGATTGATGGACTCAGGAGTTATATAAAAGAGGACAGTTCCATATGGAGTCATAACTGCTTTGTGGGCAGGTTCATAATTGGCACATCATAGGTGGATAACATCTGGGAAAACATTTACTAAGGGGAGGTAATATATGGGCAAGTTGGATTCCCATATTCCATAGAGGTCAGAGTTACTTTGGTGACTGTTCCTAATTTCACAAAATGCCTGGAGGTGGTTTTTGTCACCAGACAACTCTTTAATTTGAAAATCTCTATCAACCAGGGGCAACCAGTCCTGGTCTTTATGCGACGCATTGAGGGGAGCAATGTTCAGGGCCACCAGAGCTTCCATTTTTGGTTTTGTATTTTTAAACAGGGATTTCAGGCTTCACGGGAGAAAATGCGAGAAACACCAGTCCTGGGTGTGTTTGTTCGAGACCTATAGACTGAATTTTACTTGAATTTTGGCTCTATGGGTAAAATTTACAGAGGTAAAATGAAATTATTGGTTCGGGAGATGAATTCGGTAAATACCTATTTTTGAGGGTAAGCCAGGTAATTGTCAGGCTGACCGACGAACTGGAGAGTAGGAAACTGGAGCTTTTGGCAGGGTGGCAGACTGGATGTGCTTCACACTCAATTGGACGTAATTTGCATGCAGACGACTTCACAGTAACAATGGTGAAAATGACACTTTCCCGTGGTTTTTTAACAAAATTGGCTTTCGCGGGGCTTTTGGCCCTTTTTGGTCGGATGATGTCAGCATGAAGGGATAGTTTGTCGCGTAGCAGAGGTGACATGGTGGTGACACGGCGATGACGTCAACGGGCGGGGTTAGCGGGAGGGCGGTAAGTGGTATCGGCCCGCACCGCTTATGAGCTAAGGCGGTTTCGGGCGGAGAGGCCACGAGCATAGCGGGATGGCGCCACGTGTCCCTGGTACGATGGTAATATCGCCAGCTCCCCGGGTGGTAAAATTCGGTGGACAAAGGCTAGCGATATGTGCTGGAGCTGTCCAATGGGAGGGCGTTGATCGAACGGTTGGCGCTCTTCGGAGGCGATGGAGGGTTACGTCGCGGGGCCCATATATCAAATCACATGTTTTAATGGTTTCAGGGTTAATTTCATTGGCTAGGTTGCGAGTTTGGTTATTTAATTAACCAAAGGTCAAATAAATCCCATGGTCATGCACGAAGGGTTATTACAAGGTTTATGATAAACCTTTAATCCCCGAGTTACATGATGATATGGTTTATAACTAAATCGGGGCGAGATATTAATACTTTGGGGTTTTATTTTACATAGATAATACAGGGAAGGGTAATCTTGCCAGGGATTTATATAATAAATTTATTGGTCAACATGGATATGATTGGAAGCAAGCGCTAAGTCTAGTGTTAAGAAACTTAGGCTAAGGGAATTGAAAGAGAAACGGGATTTTACACAAGAAATGTGGCTTCTTTTCCTAAAGCAAGAATGTTATTTTACTTAGGCTTTTTCATGAAATGGAGTGATTTAGGAGCATTGAGCAAATCTCAATATCCTTGGGGGGAGGTTAGTAAGTGATTTTGGGAGAAGTGTGAAGGGAAGTTAGTCATGCCTTACTTGATTTGTAACCAAACAGCTGCCATGGTACTTATGATAACAATAAGATGAACATCTTTGAGGAACAAAGTTAACCATAAGCATGCTTCTGCAACACCAAAACTGCCTACCCAGCCTACTGTGCCTAACATTTTTTCTTCTTTTTCTATGGGTGCACTTGGACTAGCAGACCCTTTCAATCTTCTTTTATTTTCATTGGAATCCTATCTATATCTACCCTTATAACCTCCAAGGGCTCAGATTTAACAGTTTATCTCCTTTGCTTCTCTACCTATCTATTTACCTGCCAAGATTGAACAATTTGGACATGTGTTATTTCTCTATCTCTAAGACAAGTAAATTCAAACATGAACTTGCCAAGATTAAACTATTTGGCCATCCATCCATGGTTGCATAAATCGACAAGCTGCACTCCATCAGGTTTTTACAAAAATGGAGCAGTACTGGCATTTGGACTTGCACACTTTCATGGTCCTTTGTTTGGGGTTCATTTCTTTAATTTTCTTGACAATTTCATTCTTCTTGCCCTTTGATTTTTCTTTTAGGGCACACCCTTTTTACATTTTTTAACCTTTTTGATTTCTTGGGAATATGGAAAACTTTTGCAACCAGCCAAAGGTGTGAACATATTAGAGCTCTTTAATGTCAATCATGAAAAATGACACCTATTGGTATAGAAACCTAACACACCCAAGACCTAACATTGAACAGTTTTCCAACTAGGATGAGTGGGTGGAGAACACCTTGATTGATATGGAAAAGACTGTTGTGGATGTAGAGAAAACATTCATTGATCTTGAAAGACAATTTGATCACAACTCTTTCTTGCAGGTTCTAGAACCAGGGGAGCAAATGAACATTCTCCTGTCCTTCAGACCCCAGCCAATGAAGAGAAGAATCCTAAGAGGAACAGGGAGGAGGCATCTATCTCTACCATGGAGACTATTGATGAGCTATTTGAGCCAAGCAAGAGGCCCAAGTTGAATCCTATCTTTGAAGAGGAGGAGAACATTGCTTCAGAGGAAATAATTGACACTGAGGCAATGGGGCAGAGAATTGAAAAAACAGCTGCATCAGAGGAAACACATCAGCCATCAACCTCCAACACACAGATGATAGAGAGACAATAGAGTATGGAGATTTCTTCCTTGGTCAGTCCAACTGATAAGGAAAAGGATATCAAAGATAGATTCAAAGAGATAAAGATGAGGAATGAAAAATTGAAGGCAGAGACATATTCCCAATAGCTCAAGCTTACACCACCAAACTAGACCAGATTGATGTTAGCCTTTGACATCAAAGTAGGGAAAATGCAGGTATCATTTTTGTTGTGCAACAACCAAAGACCTCAACGGACTAAAAGAAGACAAATTTTGAGGTGTTGGCCAAGGATGTCCATCCCATTGATCAGATAGAGTTCCATAAGAAGGCTGGAGAAATGATATACTCCACCCTCATAGAAAAGGCCATGGATGATTTTAAGCTAAAAGATTCATTGGATAATATGACATCCCAATTCAAGCTGGAGAAGGCCTCCTCATAGGCCAAAGACACCAGGATAAAATACTTTGAGGACTTGATCATTGAACTGGGCCATGACCCAAGTGATGTTAACGCCACAGAGAAATTAATCAAGAAGAAGAATGAGGACATAGTAGCCCTCAAGAAATAGCTTAAGCTGCCTCTTTCACAACACCCACAGACAAAGGAAGTCTTGGAAAGCCAAACCAATCATGAGGAAATGGTGGACTTAGTGTTGCAGCTGAATGATCAGTTGAAGGAGATTGAGAAAGAACTGGATATCTTAATGTAGCTCTGTTATAGACATATTTGGGCACTGCAACCCCAATCATATATGTCCATAAACCAAGGGATTTTGAGTCCTAGAAGTGTTGTTTCACACCCTAAAGGAACAAGGTCAGTTGATTACATTATCTCCCAGAAGTTCTCCATAGAAAACTGCTCAGAACTGGTCAAAATTGGACCATACACACTGCCCAGTGCTAAGGGTGCGATGCATACTGAAAAGCCCTTCTGTAGGGTGCAATGGGCGAGAGTAGAGAAATGGCAGAGATAGTTTGCAAGGTGGATGATCATGGAATCTTCCAGAAACTTCTTTTGTGACACTTGCCTCTCTGAATTCACCCAGGGATGAGTAAGAGATCATGAATCTCCAAGTGGAACCAAGAATTATTAGAGAGAGGACACTAATCAAAATCTTAGAAGCTGACTCACCCCGCTGCAAACATCTATATATGGATCCCTCATCCTAGAGATCCAGAGGCTGGAATTTTGTATCTTGTAAGAAAGTGTTGTTGGTTTCCTGGTGGAACATCATAGTGTTGGGTGATCTAAGCTTTTTATGAGGTGAAGAAGGGCTTTCATGCTGGGAGGATGACGCTGGGTCAGATCAATGGATTGTAATCATCTCTTCTATTCTTTATATCAATAAAGCTATTCAAGTTTTCCTCCACATTATTATATGTTTGATGATATATACATTTGTGTGGTCAATATATATCTAGTTCTATATTGTTTATGATTGTAGAATCTCTGTACTTTGAAGGTATTATGCTGCCTTGACTTTACAGGTACTCTTTGAAGAGGGTAAGTAAGGAAGGAGCGACAAAGATCTATAAGAGGGGAGAAGGAACAAACAAGCAACCAAGCGAAGGATCGAGGTCGATATTCTTTGCTCCTCTCCTATCTACTTCTCATAAAGGAAAATGAAAGTAACTTTAGTTTGTTTGTTTCTAAGATAGCTACCCATCTTAGTGGGACTAGCAGCTCTGCATGGACACTAGATTTCCTGATGTTATCGTTTGGGAGGTGAATGGACACGATATGGATGTGCACCGTCATATCTCGGTTAGTAGATCAAATGACTGTCGCGCAGTGAAGTTGCATGGTGGGAAATTGGGGCAGAAATTAGTGAGGCCCAGGGGATCATTACAATTGATTTGTAATTAATTTATGAGTAATGGAAAGATTAAAAATATAATGACTGGGATTTATGTAGTGGGATTAGTTTACTGCACCAGAGTGGCAAGTAAACAAGTTTTGTCAGGAGAATGGTGAATTGCGGGGTTTATTAATAATGCGGGGGGGGGGGCGGTGGGATAAGTTTAGGATAAAGGGGTTTTTTGGGTTTTTTGGGAAATTAATCAAGGGGAAAGTGATTTTTTCAAAGGGAAAAAGGTTTTTGGGTAGGGGAATGAATTTGGAGGGTAATTTACTAGGGAATGTGTGAAACCAAGGGGCAAGGGTTGAAATGAAGGGAAAAGGTGTCTTCATAGGAAATGAAGAGGTAAAAGGGGAAATTAGTAAGTATTTAGTGGGGGGTGAAATGAAATGAAATGAAGGAGACGTTAACCAAATTAGCTTATAACCATCCTTTTACTTTCATAACTGTTCCTACACACTGAAACACATGATTAAACATGATAGATGTTTTCATGCTTCAATCCACTTTGTACTTTCTGCAACCTTTCTTCTACTTACTCTTCTACTTACCCAACATTTTTTTGTTCACTTTGTTGGCTGCATTTAAGCTACCAGAACCTTTCCTTTCCTTTTTCTTTTGAAAAGTAAACTATCTACTTCTAACCTTATATCTTCCAATGGCTCAGATTAAGCTTATGAGCACATTTTATTTCTCTACCTATCCACTGATCTACCAAGATTAAAAAATTTGGCCAGATCTTTATTCTTTAACTATAAACAGGAAATTTAAAGCGTGAAGTAGTCAAGATTAAACAATTTGACTATCATGGGTTGTGGCATGTATGACAAGCTACACACAGCCATTATTTTAGACAATAAAGTAAAGAGTAGTGGCACTTGGACTTGCACACTTTCATGATTTGTTTTTGTTTGGGGTTCATGTTTTTTCATATTTCTTTAATCTTTTCTTATTCTTTTTGTCCTTTGATATTTCTTTTAGGACATACCCTCTTCACATTTTTTAATTTTAATATGGAAAACATTTGTAGAAAGAAAAAGTATGTACAATAGTACAAGACTTAACCATAGTCAATTCAAAATTATGAATCCTATTATTATAGGACTCTAACAAGATTGACTTGTGGAGGTGAAGAAATATTTTTCCAGAGATTAGTTTTGGTTTGGCAAGAAGTTGTAATATTTATCAGTTGCAAAATTTGTTGAAGATTAATAATTAAACCCTCAAATATAAAGAATTAGTTTTCCGTTTGGGTTTTCTTTCGAGGGATGTTTTGTCCAAAAATATTGTGTCCATTTTTTTATTAGATTTCTATCAGAGTTTTCACAATTTATCTAATTGGTGAAATTTATAGTTTTCTTCTATTCATTATTTGTAGCAAATACATTAGGGGATTTTAAGGTATAAAATGGGTCTCCTAAGAAAAATTTACAACCAAAATAAACTTTATAAAAACCAATAGGATTCAAGATGATGATGTCAACCATGGGGGATGATTCACTGTTTTTGAAGTAAAAAAGTAAAAATATTAAAAAATAATAAAATAGTAATACTACTTTTTCAACTCGTATTTTTAGCTTATCTCCCTAACGTTTTACTAAAATTTCAAGCAGGAGTACTTATTGGATGCCAAATTTGATTCCTCATCCAAGGAGTACCCATGTTACATACTTTTGATGGACCCTGCTACACGAAAAATGAGAAATACACGAAAAAATGTTATTGTAATCACGTTTTTCATGTATTTCTTATTTTTCGTGTAGTAGGGTCCATCGAAAGTATGCTACATGGCTACTCCATGGATGAGGAATCAAATTATACATCCAACGAATGTTTTCACTAAAAAATTGAGTAAACCCATAGGGAGATAAGTTGAAAATATGAGTTGAAAAATTAGTTTTTTCGGTCTTCCCTCTAAAATTTGATGATGTAATCTAATCTTATTTTATTTTATTATTTGCACTATTATTTTATAATTTCCTTAGGAGGCCCATTTTAGACCTCAAAAATCCCCTAATGAATTTTCTAGGACAAATAATTTGTTTAAAGGTAGGAGAATAATAACTAGACTAACTGCAAATTATTTTTTCACATGGTATCAAAGTAGTTCTGAAGCATGGGTTTTTACTAGAGTAGATCGGCACAGGGGTTTGGAAGAGGAAACCAAGTGTTTAATACCCAAATCAATTTCTAGAATTACTTGGAGAAATTTTACTAGTGTTATTTTCTGCAAGTATGAGGCTTAATTAACCAATGTGAATTTCCAGTTTACCAATGTGTGTTGTTAAAGAGAGAGTTTTGTTTTCCATATACCATATCTATTTTATGAAGGCATAGCAAGTGGGTATCTATAGTTACTGGAGGCAAATAAATTCATCAGAGTGATTTCTTGGAGCCAGTGCAAGTTTTTAGGAGGGCCAATGTGTAGTTCTTGTGGGAAGTGTAAGTTCACAAAGGATGTGCAAGTTTCCCAGTAGAAGCTGAGATCACTTGCAGAGGAAGACAATGAGGTTTTCCAAATACTTTTGTTAGCTAGTAGAAGATATTTTTTTTTCTCTTGAGGGCTTCAGTAATGGCTTTAGTGGAGTGAGGGATAAAAATAGGTTGGATGGTGCATTGAACTTGGTGCCTAGGGAATACAATGTCTTTTTATTCTAGAAGATCATGGAGTGAAGAAGTTTTCTATGGCACATATTGTTGTACCAACAAATCCTAACATATTGCATGAGTATGGGAAAGGTGATGCCAAGGCCAGGAATATTATTATAAATGGGGTCAAGGACCACATCTTTCCACATTTAGTGGAATAATATATTACCAAGAATATGTTGGATTCCATATAAAAACTTTTCTAGGATAAAAATATGAATCAGAAAATGATCCTAAGGGAGAAGCTTAGAAGCAGCAACAAAAATAAGGGATAAAATATTTTCACTTATCTCACCTGCATCATGACAATCAGAGATGTGCTAGTAGCCATTGAATAGAAGGTTAAGGATGAAGAGCATGTGAGAACAACCATGAATAGGTTTAAGGAGTAGTGGGATATTCTAATGCAAGTTTTTAGTGGAAGATCTAATTTTCCTAGTTGGGAATGCTTGTGGAACAAATTCACATAGGAGGAGCTTCAACTGAGCCCTGTGAAAGGAAACAATGGTGCTATCAATAGCTCTGAGCAGAAGAGAGATGACAATAAAGTTTCTCTCTTGTGGAAAAGGTAAAATTGAAGAAGGGATCAAGTAAGGGGTCCAAATCTAAGGAGGAAAAGAAGGACATGTTGAAGATAAAGTGTTATGGCTATCATGAGCTTGGCCATTACCGCAACAATTTCTCACCCAAGAAAAAAGGTGACAAGAAGGGTGAGAATCAAATAGCGGTAGCTGCAAATGAAATTTTGGGAAGGATGTATGATGAGTTTGCACTCATCACTTTCAAAAACAGTCCAAGAGATATGTGGCATAGTGGAATGGGACATAAGATGAAAAGTGTTATAGATATGAACACAGAGCATGATGGTGTCAACTGTAGAACACCTTCCTAGCTAAGAGGACGTGTTGGTTGATGTAGCTTGGACAAGTGTTCTAGCCTCAGGTGGTGTCTATGAGGCTAAGAACACAAGAGCATAAAATATTTCCAAGTACAAGTTATTATTTTGAATGTAAAGGTCTTAATTAAATTAATTCACAAATTTTCATTGTTTTCATAAGTTTTAACTTAGGGAAATATATCAATTGATTAGTAATAATTGAGACATGGTTGATTTTCCTCTAGAGACTTCTAATAAAGTTTATAAGTGATCTTAGAAATTGACTAGATCATTTCAGATTTATATATTTGCCTTTTATTTATCAACAAGAGATTATAAAGGAAATCGATGAGTAGTCTTGAAAATCAATTCATTTAAGTGAAGAGGGTGCAGTGATAGTGTGGGGCTTAACACCAACAATGGTTTTAGCAGTAGCTAAAGATGTAAATCATTTTGTAGCTTCCTTTAATCAATATTCTTCCAGTTTCCAAGATCTAGAGGAGGAATTCTCCCAGAGTATTCAGCAAATAGAGAGCATACAATATTTCTGGGAGAGGTCACATGAGTTTCTAGTTTAGCATATCAAAATTTTCAGTTATATGGAAAATTGCAAGAAATTAGAGTGATTGCATGAAAGGGAAATTGTGAAAATTCATAGTGTGAATTGTAGGAAAGGTTATGTTAGGTTGCAAAGGGAGGGTGTGGGTCTTCCAATGGTTATATCAACTTGTGGAGGTGAAGAAATATTTTGTCAAAGAATAGCCATAGTTTGGCAAGTAGTTGTAATATTTATCAACTGCAAAATCTTATGAAGATTAATAATGAAACCCTTAGCTCTGAAGAGTTGGTTTTCCCTTTGGGGTTTTTTCTAAGGATGTTTTGTCCAAAATTATTATATCCATTTTGTGATTTATTTTCTATTAGAGTTTTCATAATTTTTTTAATTAGTGAAATTCACAATTGTGTTTTATTCATTATTTGCAGTAAATAACTTGTTGGCGCAAATAATTTCTTTAAAGATATGAGAATAATAACCAGATTAACTGAAAACCATTTTTTCACAGAGAAGAGGTCAAGAAGGGCCTCAATTAAATCTAATTCCTCAAATATAATCCCTTGGTGAAAGCTTCTTCAATAGTATCATTTGAATCAAACGTGAAGAAGAAATTGTATTCATGTGGAAGGAGCACTTTGAGGATAACATATAAACAAGTAAAGGGGAAATATTTGGTAAGAAGTAAGGTTGATAGGAGGATATTTCATCACATTCACAGGTCCACATGAAAGTTTAAACAAACCTAGAGAGCATTGGAAAGAACTTATGTATGAAGGAAACTTCTAGTACAGGGGATAATTTAAGGGAGATTAAAGAATGCATATATGAGGTGTACTTATCAATGAAGGAAGCATGGTCTCAGGGGAGACTTTGAAGGCGCGGGAAAAATTATGAGTAGCATTGGTAACATGAGACTTAAATCAAATACACAAGAAAGTGTATGATATCATGGGGAGACTCTATCCCCATGGGGGCATAATTATGTTTAGAAAAAAGGTAGGATGGTTCTTATAGGTCTAGAAGATCATACATGAATAGGAATAGTATAAGAAGGTGTGGCAACATGCTTATAGAAATATTATTTCATACAAGAATGGTTTGTGGAGTTTTATTAAATACTTAAAAGATGTAGAAATTATGGCATAACGTGAGCCACCACATGATCAAGTTTGAAAAAAAATATGGTATACATTTATGACCCTTTGACGTTGATGTCAAAGGGGGAGAAATTGTACACATTGGTACAGACATTAACTTTGTGAATAAGAAGAATAGAAGAGGAAATGTAGGTATTGATAGAAATAAGGGAGGCATCTTCACAGTTAGATAGGTTGAGTTTGTTAGAGCCTAGATTTACCTCAGGCTAAAAAGGTAAGCTTCTAGGTCCACATCAAACCACGCTCATCTCGATAGCTAGCCCTACCAGGTCAGTAGAGGGCTCTCTCCGGGTAAATCTCAGCTAATTATGGTCACTAAGGGCTTGAGATGACTGATATAGTTACTGATATTAGGCTAGGTATATGCGTGCAGGAGGTTGATTGGTTTGAATTGATGATTTGTTGGCTCAAATGAGAAGGCAAATTTTGGGTGTGGGGATGAGGTACAATCCTGCAGAGGTCTCAATGGGGCAAGGTACGCAATCATTTATGGAACTTAAAATAGATTGAGATGGAAGGAGCAGATAGGTGAGGAGCTGAAGAGGGCAAGGTAAATCATGGATCCTCTCCAAAAATCTTAAAACATCAAGAAACTAAAGCAAACCTCAAGTAGAGCACTGCATTTTCAATGGATTCTACTTACACTCTTGTTCGCTTAATTAAGAAGAAATAAGATATAGAATGGCATACATAAACAAATTCACAATTACAAAAGAAAGCACTGTACCAAGACAAATTGCCACATGGATCCCAAAGAGTGCTGCAAACCCTTGTCTCAATTCCTTAGCCAAAATGCTGATATGAAAGTACAATGAAGCTCAAGGCTTTCTCAAGAATCCAACCATGCTAATGATTGAAAAACAACATAATATAGACAAACATAGCTCCTCCTTGCCTCTAGGGGTCGAGCTCACTTTTTTAGGAGCTGATCCAACTAATCCCAAACTGAGAACTGGAATCTAGACAACATGCCTCTAGAAACAAGGAAATTGATTCATTCAGTTTGAAACAACCTCTAAATTGATGAATCTACATCTACAAGTAAAAATAAAACATATTTACATCATGATCCATCAATGTTTATCAAATTACATCATAGATTTTCCATTAGGAAAGTAAAAAAGTCAAACTAGGCAAAACTGGGCGAAAAATAGAGCAAAATTGGGTCAAACTGGCAATTTTTCCTCTATGCGCTGCGCCTGATTCTCTATTCGCCGCTCCTGTTTGGACCCACTTTTGGAGGCCTTCCAAATGTCCAAATCTACTCCAAGTGTGCTCGTTGGAAAGGTATGTCCATATACTTTCCAACCCAAGTGGAATTTTTCAATTTGGCCTTCATTTTCCCTGTCAAAAATCCAATCTCCCAAGACTTCTTCTTGTGTGTCAAAATATGGGTAGTGAGGTCATTTTTTGAGTGTTTTTGGCCTCTTTGAGTGCTCAAAACCTGTCCAAATTTCTTGGCCATAGGTAGGCAAGCATAACTTTTCATGGCAAATCTAGAAATACAAATTTTTTATGATTTGGAGCCCTCTAGCAAAAGTGAGCGCCACGTGGCGTGGCGCATAGGGAGAAAAACTCTGTTTTTGTGCCAAAAAATTTTCAAAATGCAAAAATTGCTCCACATTTCTTGAAATTTGGGTTGGACCTTCTCTATCAAGAGATATGATGGGCCAAGGATGTTTTGGCCAATATTCGGAGTCAATCATGCTCCTTTTTCCTCTTTTGCCTTTTTGATGCCTTCCTTAGTTTTGCCTTTAAATTCCTTATTCGTGCCTTGGAAACCTTGTTCCGTGCCATGTAGTGAAAAGCCATGTGTCTCAGCAATGCTTTGTCCCTATCAGCCTTGTCTAGTAGTCTCTCTAAGTGGATGTTGACTCTCGATCCAAGACTCCCGATCAACGTTGATCTCTTTCTCAAGTGAAGTGAACTCCACCCTCCTCCTTTGGGTAGCTTGGCGGTTCTCCCGAATGACTTGTAACTCCATAATCACATGTTGATCTTCAAGCTGCTTATTTCTCTGCTCCAAGTATTTTATAATCCACTTATCCCTCTCCAAGTTGAGGGACAAGGCTTTGATCTCTGTCTGCTGCTCCTGGATGATCTCTCTAAGATTTGCACGCGGGCCCATATCTGTATCATCATCATGAATAAGGATAAAGTCCTACTCACCTGAAGGCCCCTTGTCCTACATTGGTCTCTTGTCTTTATCCTGAACCTATGGTGCTGATGTCGGAAGTGAGGCCCCTTCCACTCCAGGTGGAGATAACACTCGCTTTTTTGCCGCGAACAACTGCCTGGTGCCCTTCTGATAAGTAATAAATATCGACATCCTAACAACCTGTGTCTCCCAGCCCTCATGGTGATAAGAATATCCACCTGTCTCATGCAAAACCTCTGAAGGTTCCTCAGGAGCTCTGAAAAACTCACGAGAGATGAAATCATCCCAAGTGATGCCCTACAATCCAAGTTGATGAACAACCACAATTTTAATAAGAGAAAAATGATAAATACTATTAAACTGTTGCTGAGGGGTCTTGTGTTGCACTAGAGTGGTCATCCTTTTGATATTTCGGCACATGAAATAAGGAATGTTCATCATCTGTACCCGGGTAAAATGCATGAGCAACCTGATGTGATAAGCATACTGTGGAGCTATAAAAAGGGTCTCTTTCACCTCTAATTACCTCACATTAATATGTCAATCTAGGAACGTTTTGTTATTTCAAAGAGTGTCTCAGTCTAAGGCTATCATTTGCCAGAGTAATGCTAGTAGCACAGTGTTTGAAAATACAAGAGTAAACGGATGCTTGTTTATAGGTAACTACTTCAAAATATTAAACCACACATTCAGAAAACTAAGCAATTTATTAGTCAAGGGTTTGGTAGCAATAACCCATCCCTTTGGAAACTAATAAAAGGAAACCAAAGAACATATCATGGATCTGGGAGTTGGACAGTAGATGTCAATGCTCACTACAGCCTGAGATCGTTCTTCACACCAGATAACAAATAACAAGAAATGAAACGGCAAATAAGAAATGGAACAACAATTAAGAAATAGAACAATAGTCCTGAAATGGAACAACAATTATGAAATAGAACAGAAAATCTGAAATGGAACAGCAAACCTAAAATGGAACAGCAAATTTGAAATGGAACAACAGTTAATAAACAGAACAGCAACTAAGTCTAACAAGCAGTAACACCTTAGTCTACTAGATCAAATGCACTAATTGTAATCTACAGGAATCAAACGGCAATCCTTCACTCTTAAGAGGCGGATCGAATAACACACACAAATGGAACAACACTGATTACTGATGAATTATGGAACAACGCTTGAAAACCATATATACACACAGCACACTTAAATAGTAATCTCATCCAAGTATCAATCTCAGTTAGAAAGAATACGACTGCATTTCAAAATAGAATAGCATTGTTCATAAATCCAACAATCGCAAAGAACATAACTTCCAAGATGAATTTCATAATGTTAATGAACAAGTGCACAACACAAAGGCTCTGTAATGGAACAACAACAGTATTTTGTAAGGACTAGCAGTATTATATCAACACCTAAAAGAACAGTGCTTACGATGCAGAGTCAATACAATAGTTCTGTCTTTAGAAACCTTAATAATTTAAGCATAACAGAGCATGTGATGTAAACTTACAAAACACATTAGATTACCAAATAACATTGATAAGCAAACCACGCAAAAACCAAACGTAATGGTACAAGAGAAAGTGTCCTCCAGGGCGGGGTCCTTAGCCTCCAGGGGTACACCGCTTGAAGTTATTCCAGACTCAAAGATGAAATAGTAACCAAGTTTGTATTAATGCATAAAGTGAAATTACAATAGAGCAGTTCTTAACGAGACTCAATGATCAAAGTTTTGATCTTAAAGGAAATTACATCAACATAACAACATCTAACTCTCTCTCGAGCTAATAGTGTTTCCCCTTTTATAAGGGTGAAGGTGGAGATATCTAAGTGTAGAAATAGATAAAACAACGATCCCTCAATATCAAGGATCCTGAGGGATTTTCCGAACCGTTAGTCCTCAGTCATTTCTTTTCTTTCCTGCGCTGAGCCAATATCTCCACTTCCTTTCCAGGGCGGATTTTCTTTGATTTGCTTTCCCTTGTTTGCATATGGTCTCCCATCAAAGGGACAGCGCTTAACCCGTCCTTGTCCTTTCCTTTGGAACGGAAACTTATTGTTTTTCCTCCTTCCTGCATAAGGAAATGACAATTGTTAGTGTTTTCATCTTGCATATTAATCTCACATGTTTTATTACAATTCTTTATCATTTTCCGAGTTCATGATGCAAAAGGTTTGTAAGTTCTAATAAAAATACGCTGAAATAATTATCAAAAACATACCTTCTTTAGTACTCCACACACCCCCTTGCTTACCCTTTTTCATGCCCTCATGAAAACATTGTAGTTGACGTGTAAGGCAGTGAGTGAGTAGGTTGGAGATGGAATCTCATGTGAAGGCCTACAGCCATGATGCGTAACTAGGTATTCAAAGAAATGGCTTGTCTGACCCTCAGGCATCTCATATAGGGCTTGGTATCCGGGTGCAGGGTGCCAAATAATTGGACTCCGGAACCTATATCCTAAGCAGGATGGCCCTACCCTCAAAATGATTTCACCATAGAGGTGTAAGCGGTTGGCAGCTAATTTAAAATTCTCATACTTAAATGGTTCCCTAAGCTAGATATTCAGATTAGATATTTGATACCAAAATTTAGATGCATCAATGGCAGGGTATTTGATAGAGAAGAAGTATTCTAATCCCTATCGAATGATTGCCTCATGCATGGGTCCTAATGCTTCAATTACACCTGGAGTCTTTATGAGGTTTCTATGTTTTCTCCACAACTGTACTGGATCCCTAGGCTCAGCTCTTATCCATAAATCTAATCCGTTTTCTTGTCTTTGGAAAGCATTATAGGCTTTGAGACATTTAATTTGATTAACCCCAAATGAAATAAATGCCTGTAATTGGATATCCCCAACAAAAGGGCCAGGATTCAGCTCGGTCTCCTATTCTAGTACAAATTTATGTAAATAAAACTCACACAGTAGTCTCTGAACTTTTACCCCGTAGTGCTTACAGCAGTTTATAAAGTCATTGATGGTGTTAATTTGTTTCGGAGCACCTACTTTAACAGCCTTTATTTTCAATTGCAAATATCTTTCCATTAAAAACAAGTTATAATTCTTAGCAGGGGCTCTACATGCTAGGACGTCATTGTATAAAGAACATAAGGTATCCATCTGTTTGATAACTATATCTAACCTATGAGTTACCTTCGCGACTTTCTCTTCTTCCCTTCGCCACCCTTCAAAGGCCTGGCTTTCAGATAGATTGACATTCCTAAGCTGCTGTTGTAGCTCTTCATACATTTCTCGAGGGACCGTTTGCTCTCTAAGCTTTTCTACTGCTTGTTGAGTTTGCTTCAAACCCTTTCGTAGGGTTACCGTTTTTGGATCTCTTTTCCATGAAGCAATGGAGGCTGAGAGTTTTACCTGAACTTTCCTATTGCGTTGTTTTGAGTTCATGACTCTTATCACTCCCAAAGGTGGTGCCTCCATCTGAATTTCCTTATCGTGGGTCAACATCTCATCCATTTCTATCTTAACGTGGATATCATCCCATTGTTGTTCCTTTTCAATTGGAACAGCAGTCTGTTTCTCAACATCATTTGGAACAGCAGCTTGGCTTTCGACAGGCTTTTGAACAGTAGGATGGAGTCTGGTCCTCCGCCCCTTTGTCTTGAGGGGTTTTGCTGGAGCGGTTGCATTTTTCCTTCCCGAAGTCCTTTTTACCCTTTGCCTTGCTTTTAGAATCCTAATCTACTGGTGGAGCTGGACTATTATATTCAGTAATCTCTGTTGTTCGTTTCGCAATTCCCTAATTTCCGCAATTTCCTTAGAAGGAACAGTAAGTTGTTCACTGCGGCCTGGACTGTGACTAATTCCCTGATTTTCTCTCTGGGGTGTTTCTTCATTGCTCTGCTCTGGTTGTTCTGGGGCAAGAACCCTAACTGGTTCTGTTATTTCTTGGGCGACCTCCTTTTCTGACCCTGTTTCCTCCAGAATTTCTTCTGGTTTCTTCTGGCTAGGAATGGATTGTTCCTGTTCAGCATATCCTGTCATATTTTCATCATGAATAGGCAGATTCTCTTCTTCTGCCTCCTTTGCATGTGATTCTTCAAGTGTATTTTCCTCCTGGGGTTTTTCTTCGGCATGGAGTTCTGATGGACTAGAAGGTTGACCATATTCCCCCATATTGGCCAAAACTTTGGCCAATTCATCTTCTCCTAATGGGTCATATAGTGGGCTACCTTCCTACTGTTTCATTTCCTCCTCCTACTTAGATTGCTCGGCTTCTTCTTCTTTTTCTCCTTCTTCTTTAGATTGCTTGACCGCTTCTTCTTTAGATTGCTCGACTTCTTCTTCTTTTTCTCCTTCCTCTTCTTCCTGCATTCCTTTCTCATTGTCTTCCTCTTCTATTCATGGGGGTTGATCATCTTCTATTTCTACCGGTTGGCTGGTGTTTTCTTGGGGCTTCTCCAGCCTCCCTCGTAGTCGTGCTAGCCGGACCGATTTACTGCGTTTTTCTGGACGCTCAGGTGTACTAGTGGCATGTTTACATTTTGGGGATGGTGTGGTTAATCCTCCATTTATCATGGCAATTAGCTCTTCCCAGCTGCTCTACTGTTGGGTGGGGCTATGGCTGACTATTAACCAAATCAGCCCATGATGGCTAACAACTGACTCTACATGCTGTGCCTTTTTTATGCTTCGCACAACATCATGAAGTAATGAATTCAAAAATGCACGTAAATTTACAGAGCATTTTTGTTTTAGTATAGTTAAGAGTTTAAGATGTCGTGGTCTTACCACGTCTTTTCTGCCTTCACAGGTGATGTAGTTTTGAATGGTCTTCGCCAATTCCGCCGACGACTCTCCTAATGCTGCTGGCAGAACCCCCTTTCCTCTAATTGTCAGGCTCTGGCCTTCGTCCTGGAAGATTTCTATAATCTTCTGCAATCTCTCCTTCTTTAGTGTCCATACAGGTCCAGCGGCTGGCAGTCCCGAGACTTCTGCAATTATGTTGTCGGTGACTGCTATTTTTCTCCCCCTCACTGTGGAGTGATCCTCTTGCAAGTTCTGCAAGAATTCAATTACCACAGTCTCGTTAGACTCCTGTAAGTGGTTGAGATAAGTCAGCCACCCTGCTCTTGCCAGGATTTCCCGGGCAGCAGTAGAGACTGTTAACACCTGCAGTTCTCTCCGAATCGATCTTCCTCCCATGCTTATGGTTTCGTTGTAAACTCTCAATGGAATGGCAGCTGTTCACACTGTTAAAACATAGAGAGGTTGACAAACGCAAGACTCGCTCAAAATCTAATGTTGCAGAGTATACAATGGAAATGGCTTATGAACAACAAGTCATGCAGAAAAAATAAAAAATAGTATACCGTTGAGTCGTGCTATACCCCAGTACACAGCTTCCCGAATAGTGAGCTGACATGTAATCTAAGGTATGATGAGGTTAACCCCCCCCCCCCCCCGCAATGTGATAGGCTGTCCCAGCCGTCAAATAAAGGAGCGGCGCCCGTTCTGAAATAGAGTCCTTAAGGAACAGCGTATGGCAATATGCCATGTTTAGAAAAGTGGCAAATTACCGAAATCGAGGCGTAGAGTTGAGTCGCTTAATACGTAAGAGACTGCGGTGATACGATGTGAGGTTCGGGATAGGACATCTGCCGTGGATAGACAGTCTCATGCGGTCATTGTCAATTGTTCTATCATGATTGGTGATAATATATATTCATGTATTGTATGGTTTGGGAAATAATATATAATTGATTACTAAGGCATAAGAAACAGAAGGGTGCTAATAACTACTTATTGGTGTAAATAATGTGACTTCAATACCATTAACAGTGCTCTGCTGTTGACAGGTGTCCATAACCTTGGTAGAGTTGTTTATTTCACCCATGGAACCATGATCCTTTGTGTATGCTTAGGAAATGTTGTGTAATGTTAAAATGTAGGCCATTATGCTGGCTTGGTGACCAGTTAGCCATAATGCCATTCACGAGGAAGGAGCGAAAGGTGGGCAGGACGGCTCGTGATGAGACCTCCTGTTCCAAGGGTTCTTTATTTGATATACCTTTTGGACCATATCCCTGGTGTGGTGGCCATAGTGGGAATGCCACTTTGCTTTCGTCCTCATGATCATGGTAGGCTGGCTCTTGATGAGACCCCCTATCCTGCATTTGACAACTTATAAGTCATGTTTGCTCTCTTTTTTCTTTCTTTTTCATAAAGTACCTTCCCTATTTATACACAAAGGGTGGCTCAACACTCCTTAAGAGTAGTAATGGTGGAAGAAGTCTTAACATCACAATAGGAAGATATAAACCCTTTGCTCTTATTCCTAAATAATAATCAAAGAGGATTAAAAGGGACCAACATGATAAAGATAACCAATCAGAGTAGAATTAGTAGAACAATGACAACAAAAGATAATGAATAAGTGTGTCATTCCTTCTATCCTCTTAGCAATTCAGAGCAATTTCTTATAAAGATAGCGATTTTATGATTCACTGATTTCAGTATGTTGTGATATTGTATCCATTGCATAAGTGCATAGTTGTATTCTAAAAGACTTGAAAGAACAGGAACAATAAGCATCCTCAATTTAGAACAACAAAAGGAACAAGCTGTTTCAAAGGGAGAGCAAAAGAATGCGAGTGGTGTTCCTTTTGGAAAAAGGAACAACAAAAGACCACAAATGCTATTCCTTTGGAAAAGGAACAACAAAACACACAGATGTCGTTCCTTTGGAAAAGGAACAGCAGAAATAAAAAACGACGTTCCTTTGGAAAAAGAACAACAAAACACACCAATGTCGTTCCTTTGGAAAAGGAACAATAGAAATCGAAAATGTTGTTCCTTTGGAAAAAGAACAAAGCAAACACATGCCGTTCCTTTGAAAAAGGAACAACAGAAATTGAAAAACATACAAATTTCGTTCCTTTGGAAAAGGAACAGCAGAAATCGAAAATGTTGTTCCTTTGGAAAAGGAACAATAGAACACACAAATGCCATTACTTTGGAAAAGGAACAGCAGAAATTGAAAATGTTGTTCTTTCGGAAAGGGAACAACAAAACAAACAAATGTCGTTCCTTTGGAAAAGGAACAACAGAAATCGAAAATGCTGTTCCTTTGGAAAAAGAATAGCAAAACACAGAAATAAAGAAAAAGATCAAAATTACAGTAAAATGACGACTGATCCAAAGGGGGTTGTTCTTTTGAAAAAGGAACAACCAGAAGAAAATGTTGTTCTTTTCAGAAAAGGAACAGCAAAAAAATAGTAATGGAAATACGTTGATTCAACAATATGTACAAAAATGATTCAACAAAAGAAAAGAAATTATGTACAAATTGTAAAAAGAAATCAATTTCTTAATGAATTACAGGTGAGGAAGACTTCTCTCCCTCCCCCAAAATTTTGATATCAGAGCCTCGGCGTAGCTGCTGGCAGAAGGACTTCTGAGTGAGTGGTTTGCGATAGAGACGAACTCGGTGGCCATTTGCCTTGAAGGCATATCCAGAACCATCAATAGTGATTAGAGTAAGGGTACCATTGTCATATACCTTCTAGATTTCATATGGTCCCAACCAACGAGTCTCGAGTTTCCCAGGGAAGTCTTGAAACCTGGAGTTGTGCAAAAGAGCCCAATCTCCTTCGTGGAAGACTTTATTTTTAATAAGAGCATCATGCCATTTAGCTCACTACTATTGGATCAGGGCAATGTTTTGAAGTGCAGAGAGCCTAATTTCGTCCAGCTCATTGATCTGCTATAATCGATTAATCTGTGCCTTGGTTAGATCTAAGCCAACTTCCTGTGTTGTTCGTAATGTTTGGATTTCAAATTCTATGGGGAAAATGGGTTGTTTTCCAAACACTAATTAATAAGGTGAGTAACCAGTGGTACTTCTCCATGTTATTCTGTAAGCCCACAGTGCTTCATGTAGTCTGGCAGCCCAATCACGTCTATGTGACGCAATAGTTTTCGTTAGGATTGCTTCTATTATTTTATTGCTGCTTTCTACCTGCCCATTTGCTTGTGGGTGGTATTGAGTAGTGATTTTATGCTGGACATGATAGTTGTTGAGTGTTGCAAATATTATGTTCCCAGCAAACTGTGGTCCACTGGCTATAATTATCTCTCTTGGAAGGCCATAACGTACAAATAGATGGAACAGGAACTGTATGACAGAGTCCTCTGTAGCTCTTGGCAATGCCTCTGCTTCAACCCACTTGGTGACATATTCTGTTGCCACCAAAATATATGTTTTCTGGTTTGATGATGGGTTAATTGGTCCAACGAAATCAAGAGCCCATCGCTCGGACGGTTCGATGACTAGTTGTGGTTTCAGAGGCATCTCATCAGACTGACCAGGGCGTCTTGCTCTCTGGAAACTATCACAGGCTTGGACGAATTTCTTTGCATCTTTGAAAATCGTGGGCCAATAATACCCTGTTTGCAGCACTTTATGTCCAGTTCTGCGATCGGCGAAATGTTCACCACATGGTCCGTCATGGCAGGCTTTTAAAATGTCAAAGATTTCATCTTCTCGAATGCATATCCTGATATGCATGTCTGCCCCTAGGTGGAACAAATAGCCCCCAATCCAAGAAAATCGAGTACTCCGCTGAACAATATGTTTCCGCTCATTAGGGGTTAGATGCTTTGGTAGTTTACCTATTGCTAGGTAATTGGCAACATCAGCATACCAGGGTGTTTGAACAGCCACAACAAATAGATGCTCGTCCAGAAATTGATCTTCAACTGTTGCTGCATCGATTAGCTTTGGCATTCTTGAGAGAAAATCGACTACAAGATTTTCTTTTCCAGGTCGATCCTTGATTGTAATATCAAATTCCTGCAGTAAAATCATCCATCTAGTTATTCTACCATTTGTGATAGGCTTATTTGCTAAATATTTTATGGCAAAATGATCTGTGTACAAGATAACAGAATATCCAGTAATGTAATGTCTGAACTTATTGACAGCATGTATTACAGCTAGAAATTCTTTTTCAGTAACAGTGTAGTTTTATTCAGCAGGGGATAAATTTTTGCTGATGTAATAAATTGCATATGGTTTTTTATCCTCTTCCTGCCCAAGGACTGCTCCAATGGCTGTATCTGAGGAATTAGATGATATCTGGAATGGCAAATCCCAATTTGGTCCTCGAAGGACTGGGGCTGTGGATACGAGCTTCTTCAGATCCTTGAAAGCACGTTCACATTTTTCTGTCCAAAGAAAATCAGCGTTACCAGTTAGTGCATACAAAGGTGCAGCAATATGCAAATAATGTTCTATAAACCTCCTGTAATAACCAGAAAATCTAAGAAAACCACGTACCTCTGTTTGAGTGGTAGGAGTGGGAATAAGCAAAAGTATTTGGATTTTGGCTAGGTCTACTTAAATGCCAGCTGCTAAAATATAGTGCCCTAGGATAAGTCCTTTCGTCATCATCATATAACATTTTTCATGGCTTAGACAAAGCCTGGTAGCAATGCAGCGTTGTAGGACTTTTTCTAGTGTATCCAATGCTGGATCGAAATCATTTCTGTATGGTATAAAGTCATCCATGTATACTTCAAGTCCTTCATTTATTAAGTCAGCAAAAATGCTAAGGATAGCCCTTTGGAATGTGGCAGGAGCATTGCATAAGCCAAAAGGTAGAACTCAGTAGGAAAATGTTCCCCAAGGACAAGTAAAAGTAGTTTTGTCTTGGTCTTCAGGGACAATCTGAATCTGATTGTATCCACTGAAGCCATCCAGGAAAGAAAAGAATTTCTTTCCTACCAAAGTGTCTAATACTTGGTCGATGAATGGGAGAGGGAAGTGGTCTTTTTGTGTTGCTTTATTTAGCTCTCTGTAGTCCACACAAATTCTCCATTTCCCATTCTTTTTTGGTACCACCACAAGCGGAGAGACCCATTTACTATCAGAGATAGGATAAATGAAATTGACATCTAAAAGTTTTTGAAGTTCAAATTTTACCACATCTTTTAGATGAGGATTTAGTCTCCTCTAAGGCTGCCAAACAGGTCTCGCATATTTTTCTATGTAAATGTAGTGTGTACATAACTGGGGGTCAATTACTTTCATATCAGGGTAGTCCCATGCAAATGCTTCTTTATATTTCCTTAACACATGGATGAGCTTCATTTCTTGTTCAGATGTGAGGTTGGCATTAATAATTAAGGTTTTTCCCGGTTTAATTTCCACAATTTTACTATTTGCAACAGAGGCAACAGGTATTGTATGATCATGTGTATCTTTAAGAGGATCTTCTTCTAATTCACTATCAAATGCTGCTTTTATCATATGACATTGTGTGTGGGATGTGAGTTCGGTTTGACTAATGAAATTATTAATGGCATCGTCTTCTGTTTGGTCTTTGAAATCAAGTGCCTCTTGTATAGTTAATGGAGATCTAATGTTATCAGTAAGGTATGATACAGGGTGCCTATTAGTTTTGACTACTGTGACACTTGGCTACGCTGGAGGATATAGAACTAAGTTCTTGATATCTGCTCCTCTGGTTATGATCATATTTCCTTGCTGATAGCCAATATAGGCATCCGTAATGGTGAGCCAAGGTCTACCTAAAATCAATGGATGTCCATCAAGTCTGGTTTTGGGATTTATTATCAGAAAATCGGTTGGATATTCCCAGGAGTCAACAGAGACCATAACATCATGTAGTGTGCCCTCTGGCCTAACCACAGATCGGTCAGCCAATTCTAGCAAGGTAGAGGTGGGTTCTACAGATGTAATGCCTAGCTTTTGGCAAGTAGTAGTTGTTAAGATATTGATTGAAGCTCCTAGATCAACTAAGGAATTGGAAAGAGTCTGACCATAAATTTGCACAGTTACTATTGGATTTCCTAGGTCTTCGTATTTAATGGGTGTTTCTTTTCCTGATAATAAGTCAGATAGAGTGCCGACTACTTGGACTCTTGGATTATTTGTTATATTCTCCTTGGTTTCTTTATGCACAATTCTTTGATAGTTTTTGCGTATATCGGGATGTCTTGAATGGCTTGGAGGAATGGAATTTTTATGTACAAATTTTGTAATTCTCCCAGAATGTCAAAAATCAGGATATTGTATAGGTCGAGGTATAACTAATCATTCTGGGAATGGGGGAGAGGACGTGGTTGCTTGATTATGTGTTTGTTGTTTATTCACATCCTCTTCTTGTGACAAATGTTCTTTGGGTAACTGATTTTCAACCTGAACTGTCTTATCTCCCTCGGTTTCAATAATACGCCCAGATCTTAACTAAAGATCATTACATTCCCTCATATCGGCTCCTACTTCTGGTGTTTCTATGATTTGGACGGATTGGACCGGTCTATTATTTGGATTGGGGTTGGGTTGGGCTGGGAGTTGCAGTCTCATATTAGACTGGGGATTTTGTTGTAAGGCTGGCAGTGTAGGTTGAGGGAGCGGAATGGTTCCTACTGGCTGATGCATTGGTCTTTTCCAGTTTGTCTACCAGGCTGAACTTTGTGAAGTAGGGGGAGTCCATTGTGGTGGGTATGCATTACTTTGCCAATATGGTGGGGTATAAGGAATAATCGGCCAACCAGATTGGCTTGCCTGATTCAGCCATGGGGTTGTTGAGGAAGGAAATGACTGTGGTGACCAGTTTGGAAACGAGGGCTGAAATTGACTTTGCCACATATTATATTGTTTAGCATTATACTGCGGAGGCTGAAAAGAAGAAGTTGGGTCTAGAAACATACTAGATTGTCGCGGCTGCCACTAACAGCGCTGGTTGAGCAAATACACCGATTCTGGCTCTTCTTTTGCTTCCTTATATACTGCTTTCAATCCAGGAAGTGAGGGACAGCTCTCCGTAACGTGATCTTTTGTGCAGATGGCGCATGTTTGGACTGCATCCAGTGGACACTCCTTATGGCTATGCTTTTTCCTGCATCGGGGACAGAAGATTTCCAAATTCTGTTCTGCCTCCATTTGCTTCTGTTTGGCCTGCATAATATCAAGTTGTATAATTAGTGTTCCTAGTATATCAGTTTTAAAATTTTCCAACAAATTTCCAGTTTCTACATGCGTTACTCCTTCTGTCGAAATTTTATTATCTCTTACAAACCAATCGTGTTCTGCCGATTTTACTCTTATGTTGCCTCTCGAGCTCCTGATACACAAATCAATAATGTCAACAAAATTTTCTTGATAAATATCTCCTTTTCCCATAATGTTTAACATTTCAATCCATTGTTCCTTCATGCCCTTTATTAATGTTGTTTTTAACACATTATCAGGTAAAGGTAGTGATGCATAAGGAGATATTTGTAGATTATACTGAAAACGTTCCACATACTCCTCTAATGTTTCGTTTGGTCTAGCTATCATCTGGAAGATTTCGTCCTTCAGTTCTCTAGACCTGCAATAGTCTTGATATTTTTTTAGAAAAGATTCTTTCATTTGATCCCAGTTATTTATAACCCCACCACTTAATCCCATAAACCATCTTAAAGCAGCCCCTTTTAGTGTAGAGGGAAATAGTTTCAATTTCTGGGGGTCAGTGGTGTAATGATATCCTCTACACAGTACATCAAATTCAAATAAAAATACATCCGGGTCTTCTGATGTAAGACCGTGGAATGTAGGGACATGTTGAAGAGGGATTGCTTTCATAGGCACATTTTCTGTAGAATCCACTATGGGGTATTGTAATGTAGAGGTTTGGGTGTTTGGCTGGTTTTGAGCCATTGGGTCGAATATATGCCAATAACCTTCTAGGATATCTAGGAGGGTATTCCTAGGTTGAGAGGGAATGGCTTTAACAGGAATAGCTTTAATAGCACTTCCTCTATTTGGGATAATGAGAGTGCCTAATGTTTGAGGAGATTGAGTTTCTTCAAAGATGATTTTTGCAGCACTTCCCTTGTCTGGGTTGTTCAATGGATGAGTTGTCTCAAGAGGAGATCTCGGTTCCTTGGTTTCTCTTGTCTCTCCTCCTCCTTCATAAAGATTACTGAAATTCCCTTCCTGCAATAGTTCTGGAGTAGAATTTTCAATTTCTTGAAAGTCTTGCTCTTCAGTTTGACTATGCACCTCAGCAAAGGCTACAGATGGTGATCCTGTGGCCTGAAGGGAACTAGTAGGTTGTTTATAAATAACTTTCCTAGGTCTTACTGAGGGCTGAGATTCTACTTTCTTGAAGATTTTGTCTATGAAGGTTGGTCAGCCAAGGGTCACCGGCCCCTTAGCTTTTTCTGGCTTGGGTAGAGGTTTGGAATTCTTTTCTAGTTTTTTCTGCTTAGTCATGCACACAAATTAACTACTGAATTCTACTCAAACAAAACAGCAGCAAATCTGCAGGAAAGTGGGCAGAGGAGTAGGGCTATTACATGCTCCACACATAGGTTCTTACCTTCCGTTTTCAAAACCCAATTCTTTCCTAGCAGGTTCGTACACTGCTCTGAAAAAAAAAAAAAAAAAAAAATGGCTACACTCTTTCCCCGGCAACGGTGCTAAAATGTGGAGCTATAAAAAGGGTCTCTTTCATCTCTAATTACCTCACATTAATATGTCAATCCGGGAACGTTTTTTTATTTCAAAAAGTGTCTCAGTTTGAGGCTATCATTTGCCAGAGTAATGCTAGTAGCACAGTGTTTGAAAATACAAGAGTAAACGAATGCTTGTTTACAGCTAACTACTTCAAAATATTAAACCACACATTCAGAAAAATAAGCAATTTATCAGTCAAGGGTTTGATAGCAATATCCCATCCCTTTCGAAACTGATGGAAAAGAAAATGAGAGAATAGATCGTGGATCTGGGAGCCGGACAGTAGATGTCAATGCTCACTATAGCCTGAGATCATTCTTCACACTAGATAACAAATAACATGAAATGAAACGGAAAATAAGAAATGGAACAATAATTAAGAAATAGAACAGCAGTCCTAAAATGGAACAACAATTACGAAATGGAACAACAAATCTGAAATGGAACAACAGTTAAGAAATAGAATAGCAACTAAGTCTAACAAGCAGTAACACCTTAGTCTATCAGATCAAATGCACTAATTGTAATCTACAGGAATCAAACGGCAATCCTTCACTCTTAAGAGGCGGATCGAATAACACACAAATGGAACAGGATTGATTACTGATGAATTACGGAACAACACTTGAAAACCATATATACACACAACACACTTAAATAGTAATCTGATCCAAGTATCAATCTCAGTTAGAAAGAATATGACTGCATTTCAAAATAGAACAACATTGTTCATAAATCCAACAATCGCAAAGAACATAACTTCCAAGATGAATTTTGTAATGTTAATGAACAAGTGCACAGCACAAAGGCTCTGTAATGGAACAACAACAGTATTCTGTAAGGACTAGCAGTATTATATCAACACCTAAAAGAACAGTGCTTACGATGCAGAGTCAATACAATAGTTCTGTCTTTAGAAACCTTAATAATTCAAGCATAACAGAGCATGTGATGTAAACTTACAAAAGACATCAGATTACTAAATAACGTCGATAAGCAAAGCACGCAAAAACCAAACGTAATGGTACAAGAGCAAGCGTCCTCCAGGGCCGGGCCCTTAGCCTCCAGGGGTACACCGCTCGAAGTTATTCCAGACTCAAAGATGAAATAGTAACCAAGTTTGTATTAATGCATAAGGTGAAATTACAATAGAGCAGTTCTTAACGAGACTCGATGATCAAAGTTTTCATCTTAAAGGAAATTACATAAACATAACAACATCTAACTCTCTCTCGAGCTAACAGTGCTACCCGTTTTATAAGGGTGAAGGCGGAGATATCTAAGTGCAGAAATAGATAAAACAACAATCCCTCAGGATCAAGGATCTTGAGGGATTCGCCGAACCGTTAGTCCTCAGTCATTTCTTTTCTTTCCCGCGCTGAGCCAATATCTCCACTTCCTTTCCAGGGCTGATTCGCTTTGATTTGCTTTGCCTTGTTTGCATACAGTCTCCCGTCAAAGGGACAACAGTTAACTCATCCTTGTCCTTTCCTTTGGAACGACAACTTCTCATTTTTCCTCCTTCCTACATAAGGAAATGACAATTGTCAGTGTTTTCGTCTTTCATATTAATCTAACATGTTTTATTACAATTCTTTATCGTTTTCCGAGTTCATGAGCAAAAGGTTTGTAAGTTCTAATAAAAAGACGCTGAAATAATTATCAAAAACATACCTTCTTTAGTACTCCACACATACAAGCGGGAGAACCGGCCCTCACAGCTGAAATACTTCATGATCAATTTCATTAAAGGAGCATATTCATCTCTGAGGTATTGAAAAGGAAACACTCTTTGGAGTTGTCTCAGGAAGCCTGGTTTAACATAAGGTTCATAATGCTGCCGATCAATTTTATGCCTCTTGTTCCATGGCTCTCCAATGTTGGGAATACTGGTTGCTAATGAAATGGATTCTGGTGTTAGTGTGAAAGTGACACCAGCTAGAGTGGCCTGATCATCATGTAAATGCAGTACAAATAGGTAAGCCAACTCATGATGAAACTGAATACTAGCAACCTTCTCACAAAATTCATAACATGACTAATGTTGGAAACAAGAGATGGCAAGAGGGAAGGCCTGCAATTCAGTCAGGGTGATTGGCTCTTCTATGATATGTTTGCCCCCTCTATGAGGCCTCCTGGGTGCATGTCCTTCTATAGGTGAGTCACTTTGGGTCTCCACTTCATAATCAGATGAAGGATTATATGCCATGACTACTGGTAGAAAAACTATCCTGAAGAGATGGGCGTTGATGTGTCAAACTGTGTTGGACTGTCTTTAATGATTGTTCAACCTCTGCCACCAAGAGAAAATAGTGAAATAAGGGAGTATAAGGGGAGGGAAAAATAGTGGGGGATTAGGGACTATTGGGACAGATTTGTTTAGGGAAATATGGGATGTTTTTCGGAGTTTTGTACAAGGTTAGGGTTTGGGATTTTACAATAGGAAATTTGGGAAAGAGAACTTGGGATAGGGAATTAGTGGATTTAGGGGGGTAGAGGAACTTAGGGAACAAGGAAATCAGGGAAAAATGGGATAAGGGAATGATGGAGAGAGGATAGAATTGGTAGCAAAATAGTTGTCAAACCCTAGGCAGAAATTTTTGTTTGAGGAATGTGGAATGGTAGGGTTTGATTATTTGTTTAAACACTCACCACATCAACCATCATAATAAACGCACCAAACTTGGATAAACAACAGAGGTGGAGCTCAACCTACTTGGAACAAGTTGAATTCATGTGTTTTTGGCGATTTGGAGGTCTTTCTGGAACTTTTCGGGCCCTTTAGCTGTATGCACCACAGAGCATACCCAATGCACTCTGCCTCACCAGTGCGTCGCACCCGTGCAAAAATAAACTGAGTTCTGAGGCCCAGTGCGCCGCGCCTCACCAATGCACCGCGCCTCCTGCCCAGTGCATCGTGCCAGTCACCAAGAGTGATTTTCACCCAAGTTTCTCCTCTTGCTTAACAAAATCACTTTGCATTGCTGGTCTTTTACAAATGAACTTTCTAATGAAGGCATTGCATATAAACAAAGAGCTTTTAAGATTTTAGCTCATGAAACCCACTTTTATAATGTTTTCAAAATGACTTGATTTCAAACTTTGTTTTTTGGACTTTTTCACCTTTTTGGCTTTGTGATGAACTAAATGAGCTCAACTTTGCTTGTTTTTGCAGGTGTTGGAGCTTCTTAGGCTAAGGAATGAAACCAGGGTGCAGATGAAGGAATTTGTAATGAAGAAAACAAAATTTACATGATTTTAGTACAATAAAGGCTAAATACTCTGTTTTACATTTTCGAACACTTGTCGATGAAATTTATCGATGATGAAACCTCCTCATGGCCTGCTGGTAATTATTGGACACTTTGAAGCATTTATTGACAAAATCCTAATGAAACCCTAGACCTACTTGACACTGAAACCCTAAAGACAACCTTTTGCAATTTTTAATGAAAAGAAGACTATATATGCCTTTTTAATGAATAGACATGAACCGGCAGGTGAATGACATGAGGGACATGAGGAAAATTGTTGGGAAGCCACTACCGTCAGACAATCCATGTGCCTAATGGAATGCAAATGACTGGGCGGGACACCTAATATGAAATGCAATAAGAGGATTTGATCTCTGACAGAGGGATGAAGATACCGACACAAACATTGGCTCCAATGGGGATGGTAGCTCCTTGGAGGTGCCAAGAACTATAGATCTCTGGGAAAGCTGATAGTGCCTTCGTCCATTGGGCTATGGAGTCAATAACTTCAATGAAACAAAACTGAACATCTTGACTTACTAACTCAATTTCAGGACTGAATGTGACTCAACATTGACTCATTTTCAAAACTGAAATTGACTCGGAGACCTGACTCTAACAAACCAAACTCAAAACTGAAATCAAACTTTAGCCTTATAGCCTTCACCTCGGGCCCCAAGCTGAAGAATGAAAACAATACACACTTGCAATGGAGTTTAAACAAGCCGATATATACAATGATGAATAGAACAGCAGAAAACATGTCACAAATAATACTGTTTGAGGAGTCGACTGTTGACCACTCCACCCAGACAATCTTCGCCATTCAGCTCTTGCAATAGGAAATCATTCTGACCCTGATATGCAGCAATCTTGTACGGTCCTTTCCAAATATTTTCAAATTTTCCATGTTTACCTTTCTCCTCATTCCTTGCATCTCGTTTCAACATTATGTCTCTTATCTCAAACTTGTCCGCCTTTGCTTTTCGGTCATATATTCTCTTGATTCTTTCTTGTAGCTTGAAATTATTCTGAAATACATCCTCCCTAGTTTGCTACAAATGAATCATTTGATTGATCCTCCACTGCAAGCCATCATCTTTGCTACTTGCCTCTTGCAGAAGTTTGACCACCGGGATTGCCAAAGAGGGTTGGAAAACTGTGTCCACACCGTATACAAGCTCAAAAGGAGACATGACAATCGACTTTTTGTGACTTACCTTGTCTGCCCAAAGTGCATTGACCAACTTTTTGTGCAAACCTTGTTAATTTCCAGCAGCTTCTTGATGATATTGACAAGAGATTTATTTGAGGATTCGGCCAATCCATTGCCCTGTGGATAATAGGTAGTCGAATGCCCCAAAGTGATTTGATACTTATGACAAAAACCAATCATTCTTTTCAATTTGAAGGCTGCTGCATTGTCAGTGATCAACTTATGGGGACAACCAAAACGAGACAAAATGTTGTTTTCAAGAAAAGAGATAATTACCGAATCGGTGGCTTATCTTGTAGGAATTGCCTCAATCCATTTGGTGAAATAATCCGTTGCTGTGAGGATCCACTTATGTTGTGCTGAAGAAGAAGGATGAATTTCACCGATGAAATCCAAACCCCACTGTAGAAATGGAGCACTGACTTCGATGGGTTTGAGTGGCAAAGGCTGCAACTTCCTCTTACCTTGGAAAATCTGACACTCATGACAGCTAGCCACTGTTTTGTACACATTAGAAAAAAGGGTTGGCCAATAATACCCGGCTCTCAAGATTTTATTGGTGGTCGTCTTCCAGAAAAGACGGCCCCCGCAATATCCTTTGTGAAACTCCTCCATTACTTGTTTGGCTTCTTCTTCCACTAAACAATTTAGTAAGACGCCACCGGGGTCTTTCCAATAAAGTGCACCATTCATGATACAAAATTTTACAGCTTTCAATTTTAGTGTCCTACTCTTATTTTTGGCCATTCCGGGTGGTGATGATAGATTTTATAGTACATAAATAATGTTAGAATACCAAGGAGAAAGGAGGAACATTTCTGATAACTGCACGGGTAGATTCTCTTCGTTGTCCACAGTCATAGCAGAAACTAGATTAATGTCCAGGATTTGCAGATTTGACTCGACCATTAATTTGGCCAGCCCTTGTCCTTTAATGAGCTTCATGGGTTTGATTTCCAAATCATACTCCAATAAGGCAGCAATCCATTTGCCTCTTCTTCCCTCCGGATCTGTTTGTACTAGGACATCCTTGACAGTAGCGTTAGGAACGTATGCAAGGATGTGAGAATATAAAATATAAACCCGAAAGTCCTTCAATGCCTTTACCAAAGAAAGGGCTTGTTTTTCAATAATATTGTACTTCAATGTCACATCCCTTATGGTTCTGCTGAAAAAAGCGATGGGCTTCTCGAGCTGGTCCCTTTTTTGCATCAAGACCGCTGCCATGGTATGATCCGAGGCAAATGAAAACAAAATAAAATCCTGAGTATAGTTCGGGCTGATCAAAACTGGAGATGAAGAAAGTGCTAATTTCACTAGATTGAAAGATTTTACCGCTTCCTCTATCCACCTTACTGCACTATCCTTTTTAAGCATATTGGTGATCTCCCTTAAGTGTTCTGCAAGATTGGGTATAAAGCGACGTAAAAAAATTATCTTACCATTGAAGGATTGGATTTCTTTCTTACTGTGTGGGAAATCAATCTTTTGAATGGCCTCCACCCGAGCTGGATCTATACAGATCCCCTCCTTTGAGATGATGTGCCCAAGAAGTTTTCCCTCATCCATTGCGAACAAACTCTTCTTTGGATTGAGTGAGATGTCGTACTTCCTACATCCCTGAAACACAATTTTCAAATTATACAAGTAATCTTCATCTGAATTTGAGAAAATAGTTAAGTCATCAAGATAAACAACAAGGAAAACATCCTTTTCATTGGCAAATGCGATATCCACTGCCCATTGAAAAGTTGCACCAACATTTTTCAATCCAAAAGGCATCTTTGCATAGTTAAAGGTTCCCCAAGGAGTGGTGAACATTGTTTTGTCACGATCATTCTCATGGACCAAAATTTGGTTATAACCCGAATAACCATTGAGTAGCGACATCCTGGATGCTCCAACTACTCGTTGAAGTATGTGATCCATCTTAGGCAATGGATAGTTGTCCTTTAAGGAGACTTTGTTCAGATTTCCAAAATCAATACATTGCCAAATTTCACCTGTTTTCTTGCGCACGAGCACCAAGTTAGAAATCCAATCTGAAAACCTTATAGGAACTATGATACCTGCTTTATACAATCGGTTCACTTCCTTCTCAATTGAGGGCAGCAACTTTGGATTTATTCTCCTCAACTTTTGACGAAATGGCTTTTGATTAGGCTTGAGCAGAATGACATGTTGAATAATACTTGTATCATATGACTTCAAATCAGAATAATCCAAAGCGAATACATCAGTGAAAGAGGATAACAAACTGATATATTTTGCTCTTATCGGTGGGGGCAATATCTTTGATAATTTTACCATCTTGGGATTTTCAGCTGACCCAATGTTCACGTCCTCAACACCCTTTTTGGTTGGCTGCAAGCTTGGTTTTCAAGCCACATCATCATGATCGAAAAACTCCTCTAAAGGGATCAGACCTTTAGGAATGATGTTTTCTTTGAGCTGTAACACTTCCATCTGGTTGACCTCTATATCCGCATCTCCATCATCATATTCCTCATCAATAGAAGTGCCCTGAAATTTACCTTTGTTCTGCAGAAATTCATTGATCTCATCATCATCTTAGAACACTTGCCAAAACCTTTGATTGTTCGGAACAGCTTGGCGATTTTTCACATGAATCTCAAACTTGTTGTTTGAGTTCATTGGAATTTTCAAGTTACTTGTTGTTGTTGCAAGTGAATCGGCAATAATATTTTGAGCACGAGGAACACAAGTTAAAGTATAATCTGAAAATACTCACAAAATATCAAGCACTGCATTTTGGTAAGCCTGCATTCTAGGATGTTTTGCTTGATACTCCCCTTTTACTTGCTTTATGATCAGCTCGGAGTCTCCATGCACTGAAATCCTTTTGGTATTCAGCTTTCTAAGAATTTTTAAACCAGCAATCAAAGCTTCGTACTCAGCATCATTGTTTCAACAATCAAAATCTAGCTTATAAGAGCAAACCCTTACATTGCTTAGTACTTTGTTTGGGGCGAAAACAGGACTACGTATCCATATGCCAATTCCAGCACCTTCTCTTCCTACCGCACCATCAAAATCCATGACCCATAGGCCTGCTTCATCCTCTTCCAAGTGCTGGAACTCTATTTGTGCTATTTCTTTTCTTTGTTGTCCATCACTGTGTTGCTGCTGTTGGAAGGCTGATTGCTCAGCGACTTGTCTTTCTTGTTTCAAAAATTCTCAGAAATTTTCAAAGATCTCGAGAATGTCTTCTACCTGAACTACTTGGCTATTTACATCATTAAAGCTATCTGAATACAAAACAAAAGATTCCAAATTTGTATGTACATAATTCATCGGATGATTTACCAGTTTCTCCTTGCTAGTGATCATGTATTTCATCTTTTGTTCCTAATATAGTTTCCTCATCTAATCGAACATGGGAATAGTAGCATAGGAGAAATCGAGCTGCATTGTCCCTTTGATCTTCGCTCCCCAAGATCTGGAAAGAAGCATGCCAAATCTGGGAGGTATATCCACTACAACTACATCCATCAAAACATTTTTGGTTGGGATCTGATCCAAACTGACCACCAAATCCTTGATAAGACCGATGCACCTTACTCTCCCGGAATCGAAAGAGTAAAGGTCATGATACTTCCTCGTAATGTCTAGTCCCAACTTCTCTATGATGGCCTTGGGCATGAGATTATGTGAGGCTCCGGAGTCAAACATAGCATTATGCAACACAAAGTCATGTACCCTGAGACTAATGTAGAAAGGAGCTACATCACTTTCATGAGACTGACCTTCCAATGTTGGGCCAAAAATCAACTCAGGACTGTCATCCTCCACATTCACCATATCAGATGATGGATCTAAATTCAAAATTCTAGAGACCTGACCCTTATAATTGTTGTTCTTCATCAACTCAGTCAAAGAAATGGATATCTTTATCTTGGCAATTTCATTTTCCAAATTGAAAACTGAAACTTTTTCTACCTCTTTCGTTGGAACATCCTTCCTTTCAAATTTCTCCTTTGACCCACTTGGCTGATTGGATCTCTCATTTGCTGATGGCACTTTGCTGGTGGTGGGATCAGCTGTCTCTTTTCCTTTTTTCTGCACATTAGGAGGATCATTCTTTGAAGTTGTTGCCTCTTTCCTTTTCTGAATTGGGCTCAGAGGCACATCTCTATTTCGGAGTGAATATTGTCGTTGCTGAGCTGACAAAGCATTCATGTATCCTCTTTGGTATTCATCAGATTCTTCATCAAGAATTGTCTCATTTGCCAAAATGAAATTGTCATCTCTTTGTTCAGCTGAATTCTTGGAATACTCCTCATCCTCAGTGATGAAAATAGGCATATCATTGGGCGTGAAGAAATGATTTTCTTCACCAATCACATTCTATTCTTCATCTGATTTCGGACCATGCACAAAGTTCTGCTGAAGAGGTGTTTGCATTGGCTATTGCACTGCTTGACCTTGGGTTCGCTGTTCTCTTTGTTTGATTCTATATTGTGGCTGCTACTGGCCACGAAAGTTAGGATTTCTAATTTGAGGTTCAGGCTTGTCAATTTTCATTCTCTCAAGCATCTGCTCCACCTTCCGAAGTACTTGCTCTGACAAGGAAGACTCTTCTTTTATTGTGACTTTCTTCTCAGCTCTTGCTCTAGCTCTCTTGGTAAGAAAATTTGCCTCCACACTGACTGCAATATTCTGCATATCTTCCAAGGTTGTCGGATCCCTCTTTCTCAATTGGTAGGCCATATCAGTATCAAAACCGTCCGGAAACTTAATCAACGCTAGCCCCATGGGTGGCCTTAGATGATTAGGGATTGCATTATAAACAGAGTTGAAATGAATGCAATAATCTTGGACAGACTCACCTACATTCTACTTGATGTGATCATATTCGGCGAGGATCTGAAGAGGATTTTTCTTGACTTCCCAACGATCTAAGAACTGTCTTTGCAAGTTGGCCAATGTGGTGATACTTGCAGCCGGCAACGCTCTAAACCATTTCCTAACTTCACCACCAAATGTTTGTACAAACAGTCTCATTGTTACATTTTCTGCATCAATCTCATAACACTCGAAGAAATCTGTCGTTCTGTCCACATGTTGTTGATCTGAAACACTGGGAGGGGTGCCATCAAACAAAGGAATTTTGCTTTGATAATCAGCGGGCAGGTCATCCAAATTCTGAGGCAGCACAAGGGGAGCAAAACGAGCAGCCATTGCTCTCGGTGGATTTGCAATCGGCCTTGGAGATGTTGGGGGAGTGGTGCAGCTAATGTACGGGGTGTATGAGGAGGTGTTTGTGGAGGCAAAGAAATTTTGGAAGTTTGAGGATTAGAAGGAGTAGACAGAGGTGATACTACTATAGACTTTTGATCAGAGATAATATGTTGCACAGGGATGGTGGGAGTAAAGGGCGGTTCAGTGGGAATCCTTGAGCTGGATGGAGTCACGGAAGATCTGAGGGTTGCAGATGCAGTTTCTAGGAAATCAACAATATTTGAAGCCATAATTGCAGTCTGAAGCTGTCTTAAGATATAATTTTCAATTGACTTATTAGCCCTTTCACTTTCTAGAGCTGCAAAAAAGTCCGAATTCGGGACTGTAGAACCAAGAGCACTTTCAGATTTGGTTTCAAACAATGATAACTCAAACTGTTGATCAAAATCAAGCTCTTCAAGATACTTGAAAAGCGCAGGGCATGAATGAGATTTAAACACGGGAGTCTCGGAACTTTCTTGAGGAAGGATTCTTAGAACAAGATTGGGATTCTCGTATACAGGAGGAGTATTTGGATCTGGATTGGCTTTGGTATATCTTCTGGAAGCCAGTGTGCTATTATTTCCAAGAGATCAAACGGACTGGGGTGATTTGCACTGGGGTGATTTGCAGGTTAGATTTTCCATTAATGAGACTAGACTGGAGATTGACTGAAGTAGTGTTTATCTACTTGTGCTAATGCAAAGCAAAAGCATTTCAAAGGCTACCTGGCTAATCTTCAGACTTCGTCTATAGTTTCAAAACGTAGGATACTAACAAATAATCAATTTAATCCCCAGTATGGTCGCCACTATGTTAGAGCCTAGATTTACCTTAGGCTGAAAAGGTAAGCTTCTAGGTCCACATCAAACCACGCTCAGCCTAGTAGCTAGCCCTACCAGGTCAGTAGAGGGCTCTCTCCAGGTCAATCTCAGCTAATTATGGTCACTAAGGGCTTGAGATGACTGATATAGTTACTGATATTAGGCTAGGTATATGCGTGTAGGAGGTTGATTGGTTTGAATTGATGATTTGTTGGCTCAGATGAGAAGGCAGATTTTGGGTGCAGGGATGAGGCACAGTCCTGCAAAGGTCTCAATGGGGCAAGGTAGGCAATCATTTTTGGCACTTAAAATCGATTGAGATGGCAGGAGTAGATAGGTGATGAGCTGAAGAGGGAAAGGTAAATCATGGATACTCACCAAACAGCTAAAAACATCAAGAAACTAAAGCAAACCTCAAGTAGAGCATTTCATTTTCAATGGATTCTACTTACACATTTGTTCGCTTAGTTAAGAAGAAATAAGATAGAGAATGGCATACATAAACAAATTCACAATTACAAAAGAAAGCATCGTACCAAGGCAAATTGCCACATGGATCCCAAAGACTGCTGCAAACCCTGGTCTCAATTCCTTAGCCAAAATGCTGATATGAAAGTATAATGAAGCTCAAGGCTTTCTCAAGAGTGCAACCATGCTAATGACTGAAAAATAACATAATATAGACAAACATATCTCCTCCTTGCCTCTAGGGGTCGAGCTCACCTGTTTAGGAGCTGATCCAACTAATCCTAAACTGAGAACTGGAATCTAGGAAACATAACAACATGCCTCTAGAAACAAGGAAACTGATTCATTCAGTTTGAAACAACCTCTAAACTGATGAATCTACCTCTACAAGTAAAAATCCAACATATTTACATCATGATCCATCAATTTTTATCAAATTACATGATATATTTTCCATTAGGAAAGTAAAAAAGTCAAACTAGGCAAAACTGGGCGAAAAACAGAGCAAAACTGGGTCAAACTGGCAATTTTTCCTCTATGCGTCGCGCCTGATTCTCTATGCGCCACCCCTATTTGGACCCCCTTTTGGAGGCCTTCCCAATGTCCAAATCTGCTCCAAGTGTGCTCGTTGGAAAGTTTTATCTGTCTACTTTCCAACCCAAGTATAATTTTTCAATTTGGCCTTCATTTTCCCTACTAAAAATGCAATCTCCCAAGACTGCTTCTTGTGTGTCAAAATATGGGCAGTGAGGTCATTTTTTGAGTGTTTTTGACCTCTTTGAGGGCTCAAAACCCGCCCAAATTTCTTGGCCATAGGTAGGCAAGCATAAATTTTCATGAGAAATCTAGAAATTCAAATTTTTTGTGATTTAGAGCCCTCTAGCAAAAGCGAGCGCCACGTGGCGCGGCGCATAGGGAGGAAAACTATGTTTTTGTGCCAAAAAAATTTCAAAATGCAAAAATTGCTCCAAATTTCTTGAAATTTGGGTTGGACATTCTCTATCAAGAGCTATGATGGGACAAGGATGCTTCAGCCAATATCCAGAGTTGATCATGCTATTTTTGCCTCTTTTTCCTTTTTGATGCCTTCCTTAGTTTTGCCTTTAAATTCCTTATTCGTGCCTTGCAAACCTTGTTCCGTGCCATGTAGTGAAAATCCATGTGTCTTAGCAATGCTTTGTCCCTATCGGCCTTGTCCAACAGTCTCTCTAAGTGGATGTTGACTCTCTCGATCCAAGACTCTCGATCAGCGCTGATCTCTTGCTCAAGTGAAGTGAACTCCACCCTCCTCCTTTGGGCAGCTTGGCAGTTCTCCCGAATGTCTTGTAACTCCATAATCACCTGCTTATCTTCAAGTTGCTTATTTCTCTACTCCAAGTATTTTATAATCCACTTAGCCCTCTCCAAGTTGAGGGACAAGGCTTTGATCTCTGTCTGCTGCTCCTGGATGATCTCTCTAATATTTGCATGCGGGCCCATATTTGTATCATCATCATGAATAAGGATAAAGTCCTGCTCACCTGAAGGCCCCTCATCCCGCATTGGTCTCTTGCCTTTATCCTAAACCTGTGGTGTTGATATTGGAAGTGAGGCCCCTTCCACCCTAGGTGGAGATGACACTCGCTTTACTGTCACGAACAACTGACTGGTGCCCTTCTGATAAGTAATAAAGATCGACATCCTAACAACCTGTGTCTCTCGGCCCTCATGGTGACAAGAAGATCCACCTGTTCATGCAAAACCTCTTAAGGTCCCTGAGGAGCTCTGAAAAACTCACGAGAGATGAAATCATCCCAAGTGATGCCCTGCAAGCCAAGTTGACGAACAACCACAATTTTAATAAGAGCAAAATGATAAATATTGTTAAACTGCTGTTGAGGGGTCTTGTGTTGCACTAGAGTGGTCATCCTTTTGATATTTTGGCACATGAAATAAGGAATGTTCATCATCCATACTCGGGTAAAATGCATGAACAGCCTGATGTGATAAGCATACAAGAGGGAGAACCGACCCTCACAGCTAAAATACTTCATGATCAATTTCATTAAAGGAGCATATTCATCTCTGAGGTACCGAAAAGGAAACACTCTTTGGAGTTGTCTCGGGAAGCCTGGTTTATCATAAGGTTCATAATGTTGCCGATCAATTTTCTGCCTCTTGTTCCATGGCTCTCCAATGTTGGGAATACCGGTTGCTAATGAAATGGATTCTGGTGTTAGTGTGAAAGTGACACCAGCTAGAGTGGCCTGATCACCATGTAAATGCATTACAAACAAGCGATCCAACTCATGATGAAACTGAATACTAGCAACCTTCTCACAGAATTCATAACATGACCGATGTTGGAAACAAGAGATGGCAAGAGGGCAGGCCTGCAATTCAATCAAGGTGATTGGTTCTTCTCTGATATGTTTGCCCCCTCTATGAGGCCTCCTGGGTGCATGCCCTTTTGCAGGTGAGTCACTTTGGGTCTCCACTTCATAATCAGATGAAGGATTAGATGCCATGATTGCTGGTAGAAAAACTGTCCTGAAGAGATGGGTACTGATGTGTCAAACTGTGTTGGACTATCTTTAATGATTGTTCAACCTCTGCCACCAAGGAAAAACAGTGAAATAAGGGAGTATAAGGGGAGGGAAAAATAGTGGACTGTTGGGATAGATTTGTTTAGGGAAATATGGGATGTTTTTGGGAGTTTTGTACAAGGTTAGGGTTTAGGATTTTACAATAGGAAATTTGGGAAAGGGAACTTGGGATAGGTGATTAGTGGATTTAGGGGGGGTAGAGGAACTTAGGGAACAAGGAAATCAGGGAAAAATGGGATAAGGGAATGATGGAGAGAAGATAGACTTGGTAGCAAAATAGTTGTCAAACCCTAGGCAGTAATTTTTGTTTGAGGAATGTGGAATGGTAGGGTTTGATTATTTTTTTAAACACTCACCACATCAACCATCATAACAAACACACCAAACTTGGATAAACAGTAGAGGTGGAGCTCAACCTACTTGGAACAAGGTGAATTCATGCGTTTTTGGCGATTTGGAGGTCTTTCTGGAACTTTTCGGGCCCTTTAGTTGTATGCACCGCGCAAGATACCCAATGTGTCGCGCCTCACTAGTGCATCATGCCCGTACAAAAATGCACTGAGTTCTGAGGCCCAGTGTGTCGCGCCTCATCAATGCGCTGCACCTCCTGCCTAGTGCGCCGCGCCGGTCACCAGGAGTGATTTTCACCCAAGTTTCTCCTCTTGCTTAACAAAATCACTTTGCATTGCTAGTCTTTTACAAATGAACTTTCAAATGAAGGAAATTGCTTATAAACAAAGAGCTTTTAAGATTTTAGCTCATGAAATCCACTTTTACAATGTTTTCAAAATGACTTTATTTCAAACTCTATTTTTTGGGCTTTTTCACCTTTTTGGTTTTGTGATGAACTAAGTGAGCTCAAATTTGCTTGTTTTTGCAGGTGTTGGAGCTTCTTAGGCTAAGGAAAGAAACTAGGGTGCAGATGAAGGAATTTGCAATGAAGAAAACAAAATTTACATGATTTTAGTACAATAAAGGCTAAATACTCTGTTTTTTTTTCCTCAAAACAGAGTTTTGAGGAAAAACACATTTTCGAACACTTGTCGATGAAATTTATTGGTGATGAAACCTCCTCATGGCCTGCTAGTAATTATTGGACACTTTGAAGCATTTATTGACAAAACCCTAATGAAACCCTAGACCTACTTGACACTGAAACCCTAAAGACAACCTTTTGCAATTTTTAATGAAAAGAAGTCTGTATATGTCTTTTTAATGAACAAACATGAACCAGCAGGTGAATGCCATGAGGGACATGAGGAAAATTGTTGGGAAGCCACTACCGTCAGATGATCCATGTGCCTAATGGATTGCAAATGACTAGGTGGGACACCTAATATGAAATGCAACAAGAGGCTTTGATCTCTGATGGAGGGATGAAGATACCGACACTAACAGAGTCCTTAACACTATGTTAGGGGAAGTTTTGACTGATTAACATCAATGGGAATAAATGTATGATGGGTTGCAATCAATGACAAAAGGGGATATTGTTGCACATAGGTTGTCATTGATAAAAACAAGACATCATTGGTGTCAAATTGAATGAATGAGACAAAAAATATATCCCTCATGAGGAAAAATAAAGGAGTATGATAGATGGATATCTTATGTACCCTGGTTAAATGATTAAAAGGAGTTTTAATTTTATATATTTTTTGACAAGATTATGATTTCCTATGATTGTATAGATAACATGGTTACGTAGGTCTCGTCAATTCCTTTCCAGAAATATGTTCCACTCTGCAAATTCACTCTCGGATGAAAAGTTAGGGCCATTTGAAGTTCAATAGTGATTAAGGACCTAAAGGCTATAGACTAAAACTCAAAATATGAATACATTAACCAGTGCATAGCTTCTCGATAGATCTATGGTTCAATGTCTCAACCCACTGACATACACTAAGCATACATGCACGATTGTTAATGACATTAAACAACATGAAAATTTGTATTGATCAGATACATGACACAACTCAACGAAGACCTAATTGGTGTAACACATGAAAATATGCATGATAGTTAACAACCTCCAACCTACTAAAGTGGGCCCATAGATTAACACATGGAAAGCACAGAGTAGCTGATGTTGATGATTGGGTAGACACATGGAGAGCCCACAATGACATTTTGGTGACTAGACAGACACATGACAAGACCAAAATGGCTCATGTTGATGACTGGGGAAATACATGGCGAGCCAAGAGTAGCTTATTTTTCTGACTAGGCAGACATACATGATGAGCCCAAAGTGGCTTATCTTTATGTTTGGGAAGACATGTGGTGAACGTGTAATGGCTCATTATGATGAATTATTAGATTAACACATGACACATGTGGATTGGCTCAACGTGATTATTTGGTAACCTAGACACATGGAAAATGATTATAGGCTTCCTATAAATGTGGCACAACACCAAGATATGCCACATCGTAGAGACAAATAACGCATTTTGGTTGGTAGAAAGGTTGAAACTTTGTGAGAGGTGGCACCCCTCCTGGGCTATAATGTGGCATGATGAAATCATGTTGATTTCATCACGTGAATGATTAGGGACCTGATCACATATCTTGGTCACATGGGACCAAGATGTTGAGTTTAAGGAGCAAAGTTAAGCATTATAAAGAGCATGGTCACACGGTAAGGGTTAACATGTGGTCACATGGAGGAAGCAAGGGATTAAATAAATTAAGTCACATGGTTAGAGATAGCTCCAAATTGTATGGTGGAAGCAATCAATTAATTAAAATTAAATTCATGTGGTAGGTTTTATCCCTTTGTTATATAGCTCATATATTAACATATGTCGTCTTTATTACAAAGGCATAATTCATGGGCCTTTGGTTGGCCGTCCATAAGCCCAAGACAAAAAAACATTATAAATACATGTGCAAGATATTTTATTCAAATTCAAGAGATGAAGCATAATATTTTTATCTTAGTGAAGTCACAACATTGGTGGAGCAAACAAGTTTTCCTCTATTCATAACTATGGCAACAACACTCTGGTAAATCTTGGTTTGGAATTTTGTATGGTTGTGGACTATAATTCATTTGGTTTCATGGTCATGAGTGGTTTAAATATGGTTCAATATCATACATCTAACTCTGGTCAATGCATAATATTTATTGTTGAGTTTGACCAATGTTGATCTCTATGATAAACTCCACATTGTCATCCTTCTATTGGTTTGTGTAGTTTGTATTGGCACACAACCCCCAACATGTTGGACTAGTGAATAACATAGTGTAACGATTCTTGCTTCATAGGTGTTCCATAACATTGCTATGGTTGTGAGTCACATTCATTATAATGTCAGATCATTGCTTTACAAGGACCATCATGTAGCTTGTTTGGTGGGGCGTCGATAGTGGATTGGCCGAGAACCCAGCTCGACTCCCGATGATAATAAGGTCATACTATTTTTATATTATTGAAAACCATTCTATTGAATGCTTAAGCAATTAGTGATATACATTCTATAACATCAATGTTTGAAAGTGACAATTTATAGAAGAGCAAACAGAAAAAGGAAAACTATAGAAATTCTAATTTAATATACAGTTTTATATGGCTTTTATGGGTTTCTACACTCATTATTAATCCAAATTGGATTCCAAGAGAATAATTATCATAAGGGTTCAGAGGTGAATGTTTTCAAAGGAATGAAATGACTTATTGATATATATTTGATGACCATAATATCTTTTGTGTATTTTGAGGCTCTATGAGTTGGTTGTAGATATTTTTTATATATGGCGAGAGCAAGTTCCAAGAAGGAGTTTGTGTGACCAAACCAATGAACTAGTTGGAAGAGATTACATACAATAGTATGACATCTAATGATAGTGATTGGTGTGATAGTTAGTGGAAGTGATTGTAGGTTGTAGTGGTAGTGATTGAAGTCACAATATGTGCAGGTTGTGATTGTAACAATGATGGTGGTAACAGTAATTGAAGATAGTGAAAAATTTTCTTTATTAGAAAAAAAACATAGAAGATGATGGTGGATCTAGTTTGAAAGATTTTGAAAGGAGTTCCACAAGGAAATTGAAGAAGTAGGTGGGTACATCCATTGAGTTTGGAGCCTCAATTAAGTTGGAGCTTGCTCATCATCAAGGTTGGTGTCTTAATCAGGTTGGAGCCTAGAGTAAGTTCGATCTTGCTCATTATCAAAGTTGGTTCCTCAATCAGGTTGTAGCCTACAATGAGTTGCTGTTTTCACAATTTTGAGGTTGGTTCCTCAAAATATAGAGAGAGTGATATTGATAAAGAGAGGGAGTGGGGAGGTTTAGGGGGAGAGAGATCAAGAGATAGACTGGGGAGGATTACAAAAGCATAGAGAGAGAGAGAGAGACATGGGGGGGGCATAGAGAGAGAGAGAGAGAGAGAGAGAGAGAGAGAGAGAGAGAGAGAGAGAGAGTGTGAAAGAGAGTGAGAAAGATAGAGGGTGAGAGAAAGGGATATCTGGAGAGGAGGAGGGAGGGGGAGAGAGAGTGAGATAGAGATGGTGTAGGTGAGAGAGTGTAAGAGAGGGAGAGAGAGAGATATATGTTATGTGTGTGTGAGATAGATAGAGACAGACAGAGAGTGAGTGAGAGAGATAGAGAGAGTGAGAATAAGAGGGGGGTAGAGAGAACAAGAGAGAGAGAGAGAGAGTGAGAGAGAGAGAGAGAGAGAGAGAGAGAGAGAGAG
>APFE030347720.1:0-22737 GCA_000404065.3 Pinus taeda
AACGCATAGCTAGCAGGCTACAACAATGCGAGAGGTACAAGTGTTTTGCACAGTGCTAGGTGGCACAGAGAGGTGTGCATTGGTGCGAGATGCAAGGAGATGTTGCAGTAGCACTGATGTCAGAGAGCGAGCACTTGTCAGCAGTAGGTAGAGCTTCAGCATCAGAGTATGTTCCTAGCCCAAAAGAGTGGTCAGTTGGGAGTGTTTTTGTTCCAAGTGTTATTGGAGCAAGTGGACCAGGTAGATGTGTTGCATGCAGAACATTCCAGAGTTACAGGATCGGGTTCGAGATGATGCCTTTCCTATTGAGAGGGAGTGTTGAAAAGTGCACAAATAGAAATGCTAAAATTAGAATGTACTAAAAATAGACTTGCTAAAAATAACATTTCTAAAAATAGCATGTCTAAAAATAATAGTTTGGCCAATGAGGTCACTGGCCACATTGGGTGAGAGGTGAAACTGTTAGAAATAACATTTCCGGGTCCCTTCCTATTTATAGTAGTCCCTAGTCTATCTATAGGAAGTAAAATTAATTTTGGTCTTAACAAAAATTGAAAGTATTAAATAATTAATTCAGTTGAGTTAATTAGTTAAGGAAATTCAAATTTGAAGTCTTTGTGAGCATGCACATGAGTTGTCCCACTAATTGAGGAATTCATACTTAATTTCATCCACTAATTGAGGGAATAAGAATGAGTTCTATAATGAGAGAATCAATTGACTTAGTTCTAACTAGTCAAGTCTAGTTAGATTATTTTAACAAGTTGTTAAAATAATAAAATATAGTTTCTTAATGCTTACATGCATGTGACAACTATTATTTTAGATAACTGAGAATTCAGTCATGGATAACTGTTGTATGTCAGTTCTGTCAGAGACCTATTTGAGATTAGAAGTGGGACATTGTACTATCAGATGCTTGAATATTTCTAGTAAGTAGTTTTTGCATGATTGAGGAACTATTGTCTTCAAGGATTGCATAGTTGGACCATTGGTTAACTTGTTATGTTTGGAATTAATTGCATATGATTTTTCTATTATTTCCTAAGAAAACTATGCAAGGAAATAGGGATTGGGCCGTAGGTGAAGCCTTTATATAAAGGGCTTGGTTGGTTCATGAGACATATCTTCATATCTTCATAGCTCATTGAGAATTGGATAGCTTGAGAGCTGATTCTTTTTGTTTTGTGAAGAGGATTCGACTTGATTAATAATACATGGATGGGGTTTTATGCTGGTGCTTTCCCTTGGATATTTCTTGTGTTATGTGTGATTATTTCTCTTGATCAGTTATGCATGTTTCTACTTGATGTTGCTAATGAATTTGATTATGCTTCCATTTAATGTTTTGTAGAGGTAGAACACGTATTATGCTTTAGGACATTGCATATATCGATTTTTTCTACAGGTGAAATTTCTACAAGAGGAGTACTTTGACGCCTTGCTCCAGGCTTGAAAGCCTATATTTTTGTTTTCTTTTGCTTCCTTCCTTTTGTAGTTCTTTCTTCTTGGGGAAGGAATGATCCTTTGACACCTTACTCCAAGATCGAAGCATTGTAAGTTTATACCAAGACCCTCCGTCATAGCAACTTTTGTATGAACAAAGAATCAAATAAGAGGGGCAGAGGGAGAGCCCCAAAGAAAGGATTAGATTTGGGAAGAAAGACATATATCCAACAAATCATAGAGAAGGCTAAAGCTGAAGCATATTCTTGTGCAGCTGTGAGATCAGGGGCACGAAGAGTGAAGTCCAAGGGGTAATCAATAGATCAACTAGTGCTATCTACAACATTCTTTGGTGATTCAACACAATAGGTCCCTCTAACAGTGAGAGAAACACCGAACAGTAGACCTGACCAGGAAAATCTTACGTTGGTGATAGCAGAAGAAGAGGTTGCAAGCAGAAGATCGATAGGGTGAGACTGATCCAACAAGGGAAAGGAGGTTATAGCCGAGGGATCGAACCATCAGGATGAAGGAGAAGGAAATGAGGAAGTACTAACATCACCAAGGGAGCAGGGAAGTGCTGCTAAAGCAACTCGAACTCTAGTGGTAAGGAATCCTCTGCCATCTTCCACAGAGCCTGTTAAAATTCCCAGCAGTTATTGGAAGATATTCATGGCTCCCACAACCACTACCATCGATTTCTTGATTGGAGATCTGGGATCTATTGGCATCTTTACCAACCTTTCATGGGCTTGTTTCGGAAGACCTCGACACTTTCTATTCGAGTTCAACATAGTGTTCCAGGGTTATGCCCAGAGGTTAAAGAGTTTCCCTTCTAAATTAAAAGGAATGCCTTCGCGATGGTTCATGGACCTAGGAGGAATTTCTGTTACCACATGGGAGGATACGCATAAAGCTTTTCTAGAAAAATACCAAGATTATTACAAATCCCGTAACATTAAGGAGGAGATTTTCAAGTTCACACAAAAAGAGGATGAGAGCCTGGAAGATTGCGTGGAAAGGTTTCATTGCACCTTATAGAGGTTAGGTCACTCTGATCTGGATAAGGAAATTTTAAAAATTATCCTCCTACGGGCTTTTCTTGAGGACTTGATGGAACTGCTGAACATTGTAGGAAGGGGAGACATCTGCATGGAAAGCTTCTAGACCATTTGTGAGTTATGCATTCAGTGCTCAAGGCGGCTTGTAAGAAACAGGAAAGGTATTCGTACAACAAAGGGGTCTGGCTAGGGCATTAGAAAGGCGGAAATTGGAAACCTATTAGACAACTTGAGGACAGATATCCTTAGCACTCTATCAGCACAAATGGATACTCTACAAATAAAGCAAAAGAAACTAGAACTAGACAGGACCATGGAAATATTCTACCCGAAGTGTAGAAAGAAGCATCTAGAAAGGGAATGCCCACTAAACTCCATAGAGGAATGTGCAATCTGTGAGCTTAACCATGCAACAAGTTCATGCCTCTCCTTTCCAGGTCTGAAAGTAGTATTTCAAGGGATGGGAGAGGACATGAAGCAACTGTACCTCATGGGGTCTAAGAAGCCATGGAAGCCTCAACCACCAATAGGAAATCAAGGTATGTATCCAGATCCATCTCAGTATTTCAATAATTTTAATATGAATCCTCAGACCATGCCTTGCCCCCCCATGTGGCCAGAATACTAGTTTCTACCTTGGCAACAGTGAAATCCTCAACCCAATATGAGCTCTCCTTGGGCTCCAACTTGGCGAAGAGCCTCTCCTGGGTAGTTTCCCTAGCAGATGCCATAGCAACAACTCCAAGTGCCCTCTAATATGCCTCCTGGTAACCAGAATACTCATCCTCAGCTTCCAATGCAATCTAACCCTAACCCTAACAATAAGAGGACTCATCAAGATGACGTTCTTAACCTGCCTTCATATAGTATCTCCATTGCAGAGTTGTCTGAAATGAATATGTGATCAGGGCAGGCAGTTAATGTCCAACCTCTTCCAATTATCATTGAACAACTCGATGGTGAAGGTAAGGAGACAGAACCAGTTAGTAAAGAGCCAAAACAAACTAATAGGAACCAGATGCCTCCTGTGAATCAACATCAATCTGAACAACCTTACCCAGAAAGACTAATATGAGTAAATCAAGCCCTCAAGTTGAATTTGATTTATTAGGAGAATTGTAGAGTTTATTTGTTAAAATTCCCTTGTTACAAGCTATGAAGGATGTACCAATATATGCAAAGACTCTTAGGGAATATTTTTCAAAGAAACCCGCAAAGAAATCTAAAGACCCCCTCACTATTCATGTTATGGGAAAATTATTGGACTTCATGATGGGAAAATCAATGCCAGCGAATTATGGAGATCCAAGGAACCCAATTTTGACAATACAGATTAATGGGGTAAGGATTCCAAATGCGTTGGTAGACCTAAGTGCTACCATCAATGTCATTACCATCGAAACCATGCATGCAGTAGGCCTTCACAATTTGAAACATACACCTACAACGTTGGAACTGGTAGATCAGTCTACAGTTAAACTTGTAGGGAAGTTGGAAGACGTAACAATTTCAGTGGATACATGGCACTACCCCATAGATTTCCTGGTATTACATACGTAATCTTCAGTAGGTGGTCATCCTCTGATTTTTGGAAGACCATGGCTGGCTACTGCAGATGCTTACATTGGGTGTTGTTTAGGGAAGATGGTTATTTCTAATGGGCATAACACTAAGAATTTGGTGTTATATCCACCTGCAGAACCAAATCCTTCCATTAAGCCAGCAGGTGGCAAGAAAAACTCAGCCGGGAAAGAACCTGAAATGGAAAATGAAGAAGTGAGACCAGTCCTCACTATTGGATAGGCCCTTTAGTTGAAAATGGAATCAGAAGATGATGTAATCACTTCCTTCATAGATGATCTTTGCTCCATTTTAGAGCCAAACCAGTAGATCCTAGAATCTATCCTAAGCTGCGAAACTCAGGAAGTTATCGAAACAGTGGCAGGACTAGAGGAACCACTTGTTGATGCACCTCATGAAAGTGTTCAAGTAGAGATAGAACCAACAAAAACCCTGAATATTAATGTGAATCTATCGGAATCCTAGAAGAAGCAACTGGTAGACATTCTTCGGAAGCATAAAGAAGCTTTCACCTGGGATTATTCAGATATGAAAGCGATACCTGCCAACCTATGTACCCATCACATATATATTAAGGAAGATTGTCGTCCTGTAAGACAACCGCAGAGAAGAATGAACCGTGCATTGAAAAATGTTGTGAAAGAATAGCTTCAAAAGCTACTGGACGTGGATTTCATCTACCCTATCTCAGATAGCCAGTGGGTCTCACCATTAGTAATGGTCCCAAAGAAGATTGGTAAATGGTGGATCGGCATAGATTATCACGAGTTAAATAAAGAAACACAGAAGGAACATTTCCCTTTGCCATTTATTGATCAGGTTTTGGACACACTAGCTGGTAAGAAGTTTTTCACTTTTCTAAATGGGTTTAACAGATATAACCAGCTCTAGATAGCTCTCGAGGCTCAAGATAAGACCACTTTCACATGCCCTTGGGTAACATTTGCATACCAGGTCCTTCCTTTTAGCCTATGTAATGCTCCTGCAACGTTCCAGATGGAAATTCTGGAAACCTTCTCTAACTTGATAGATGACAATGTTGAAATTTATATGCATGACTTTACTCCACATGGGGAATCATTTTTGGAAGGGCTGAAAATTTTGGAAAAAGTTCTTGAAAGATGTATACAAACCCGTGTGTCTCTGAGAACAGTGAAATTTCATTTGATGATGGAAGAAGGAATTTCTCTGGGGCATTTTCTCTTAGCAGAAGGAATCAGAATGGACCCAGCAAAGATAAAGGTAATTCTGCACGTCCCAACACCTAAAACGCTTACATAGGTATGCAATTTTATTGGTTGTGCTAGTTATTACAGGTGTTTCATAGAAAATTTTGCAAAAGTAGCACACCCACTGTTTCAATTACTAACAAAAGACTTAGAATTTGTGTGGTTAGGTGACTGTGATGAAATTTTTACAAATATTAAAGAATTGGTTTGTACTGCTCTGATCCTTAGGGTTCCAGACTGCGAATTACCTTTCCACATTCATACAGATGCTTCTCAAACAACAGTTGGTGCAGTATTGGGATAGCAAGAGGATGAAGTACCCTATGCAGTCTACTATGCTAGTAAGAATCTGTCTCCTACCGAATTAAACTACACAGTAACTGAAAAAGAATTGCTTGTTGTCATTTATGCCATCAACAAATTTTGGCACTACATTATCGGGTATTCTACTTTTGTGCACACTAATCATGCAACTATCAGGTATTTAATGAAAAAACATGTTACCCCTAGTCGCATTACAAGATGGTTGTTGCTACTACAGGAATTTGATATTACTATGGTAGATAAACCAAGAAAGGACAATGTGGTTGTAGATTTCTTATCTAGGATAGAACATGATGGTAAGAACACACTAATTGAGGATAATTTTCTGGATGAGCATCTTTTTGCAGTTTCTGCTAACACCCGTGATATGGAGATATTGCTAATTATCTTGCCATAGGAAAGGTACCTCGTCATCTGTCATATAAGGAGCAAAGGAAGATCATTCACTAGAGTACCTAATACCCGTGGATTGCAGGATATCTCTTTCATACAGGGGTGGACCAATAGATTCGGCGTTGTGTGGCAGGGGATGATATTTGTGAGATCTTAAAGGTTGCACATGATGGACCTCGTGGAGGACATTTTGCAGACAAAAGAACAGGTCATAAAGTGCTGCAAATGGGATATTATTGGCCCTCCATCTTTTGTGATGCTCGCGAGTATGTTTGAAGGTGTGATAGTTGTCAGTGGATGGGAAAACCTAGGAAAGAAGATGAAATGCCTCTTCAACCCCAGATAGTCTTTCAACCATTCGAGAAATGGGACATCGATTTTGTTGTACACTTTAACCCACCTTATCATAAGAAAGCCTACATCCTGGTTTGCATCGATTATGTAACAAAATGGGTGGAAGCCAGAGAAGTCATAAGAGCAACAAAGCGAGTAGTGGTAGACTTTCTTTTTGAAGAAATATTTTGCTTGGTATGGTACTTCAAGGGAAATTGTACCAGATGGAGGATCACAATTCACTTCTCATATAATAGGAAAGTTAATGTAGAAATATGGGGTGAGACATAGAGTGAAAACTCCCTATCACCCACACATGAATGGGAATGTAAAGATCAAAAACAAGGTATTGGAAAATATCTTCACAAAGACAATATCAAATCATCGCCAGGATTGGGCACAAAAAATTCCAGAAGATTTATGGACATATAGAACAACATGGTGAAACACAACTGGGTTTTCTCCATTTGAATTAGTTTATGGGAAATCCCCATTATTTTCGATAGAATTTGAAATCAGTACACTCAGAATAGCTTTGGAAGTGGCCCTAGATCTATTAGAGGCACAGAAATACCGACTGGAATAGTTGAATGAGTTAGACGATATTCGATCAGTAGTTGTCTAGAAGACTACAACTGTTCAAAAACAGAGGATGAAATGGCATAATAAATTTATCAAAACTAAGGTGTTTCTTGTGGGATATTGGGAATTATTGTATGACTCCTGATTTAAGGGTTTCAAAGGCAAGATTCACACTTGCTGGATAGGACCATATTAAGTAGACATAGTGTTCGACAATGGAACGGTAAGACTAACTACAATAGACAAGAATCAAACCTCGTTCGTAGTAAATGGGCACCGTCTAAAACTATACCACCATCTAGCCTCTAAAGATGCATTTGTCAAATACCTTTCTGATTCAGCTGATCTAATGGTGATTGGAATAGAGGACACTCTCACTCTGCTCTAAATCTAAACCTAAAAAAATAAAAAAATAAATAATAATAATAATAATAATTAATAAATAAATAAATCTAAAAGAAATAAATATATATATATATATATGGTTATTATTTGTTTGTATTTTGCAGGAATAATAAAGAAATATGTCCAAGAGAAAGTAACACTCGGTGTTGTTATGCCACCAGTGCTGCTATAAAGATATTATGTTATTTCACTAATGGTTCCACTAAGTGTTATTACTCCACTAAGTGTTGTTACTCCACTAAGTGCGGTTACTTCACTAAGTGTTGTTACTGCACTAAGTGGTGTTACTCTGTAACTTTCATTACTCCATAACTACAGTTACTCTATAACTGTTGTTACTCCGTAGCTACTATTAATCTGCAACTACCATTACACCGTCAATGTTGTTACTATGAAATTGTTGTTACTTTGTCGGTGCTATTACTCTGCAACTGTTGTTACTCCACTGGTGTTATTACTCCACAATTGTTGTTACTCTGCTAGTGTTGTTACTCCATAACTGCTGTTACTCCATAACTTTTGTTACTCTGCCATTGCTGTTACTCCGACAGTGCTATCACACTGGAACTATCGTTACTCGTTGTTGATGTTACTCACTATTGTCATTATTCACCGTGTTGTTACTCATGTCGCTATTATTCACTGTTGTTGTTACTCACTGTTGTTGTTACTCGCTGTGTTGTTATTCCATCAGATATTTTTGCTGCTACTCCACCTTAAGGTAGGTCCGTAGGTACGTTTCCATCGATTTTATCAATTTAATTAAATATTCCAAAAAGGACATTCAAATGTGCCAAGGATGGCCGTCATCTAGTTGGAGGGCGGGGGAACCGTCATAATGAATGACAATGTACCTCGAAAAAGCATTCACGGAACATTATTTTCACCTAACCGAATCTAATGATTTCGGTACTCCGTAATCATACCTTTATGTGTTGGAATGCGTATTCGTACACACAGAGTCATATCAATCACCCTCCCAACACGCTGCATTAAATTCCTGAAATATCTAATAGTACTACGATAATTTGTCATAATTTTCTAGCGTACTAGTATTGTTTCATTCATTGTCGCCAAAAGTGGCCATGGCATTATTTCAATTGCCAACAGTTTAGAGCCCTCTCACTCTCCCCTGCCAGCCAATTGTAGTCGTCGTGATGATTCCACCTCTGTAGCAATGGGTGGTTGATATGTGCAACATGAACCTGAGGATACAACAAGAGTTCGGAGTAATCATGAGGTGTGGCAAGTGTTTGAGAACGTGGGCTGGGATGTTTATTTCGACAAGTTGAGAGGGTCGAATGAAGAAATAATGATGGTATTTGCATTAAACTTGGGAGAAGGAGGCTATCGGGTTCATGGAATTGAAATCCCTATGACAGAGGAAATCATCACGAAAGTCGATGGGCTGCCCCAAGTTAGAGAACACTAGTTTTCGAGGAGGATGACCCTTCCAAAATTCCTTGAGGCCTTCCTACAAGCAGGAGAAAGTATTGCGTACAATGGTCGGGGATATGAGAGAACTTCACTACCACATCCATGGGCAGGGGTTGCAGAGTTCTTCATAAAATATATGACTTGCGAAGGAAGATAATCCACCATCTTCAAATACCATATCCACATACTAGCTCACTTGTGATTTTTACAGTAAGAAGCTTTTTCAATGAATGTGCCTTATTTTCTATTAAGGAGCCTTCACTTAATGGCGCATTCAGCTCAGGGGTCACGACAGGTATTGGCGGTCATCACTCACCATGGGTTAGTTCAGCTGTTAGTAATGAATGCCATCAGAGGATCCTGATTCTGTGGGAACTGTTTTGGGATTCCACAAAGGAGGAAATAGCAGTCGCCATGGCCGCTAGGGAAAAGGAACCTAAAGCCATGGAGGAAGATGTAGAAGATGACGAGTATATTGACCAGGAGGAGACAAAAGAGATGGAGATGGAAACCGAGGAACTTGAAGAAGAGACGACTCCCCAAGAGCGAGCTGAAACTGTGGAGTCAATGGAAGATATGGAGATTGATATAGAGATGCCCACTAGTACTATGGCCAAGGCTATCCCACAAGAACCAGCCTCGCCGTTGGAACTAGCAGAGAAAATGGATAGCGTGATGACTACAGAGGTAGACCCACAATAGGCAAGAGTGTGCGAATTGGTCGATATTGCGACTAAGGGTACCCCACAGGGAGCCATTGAAATCAAAGGAAGACAAGAATCATCAGTTATCCCAGTCCGGTTGTACTAGTATTCCCACATTCATTGCATTAGTAATGCCCCCAATTTTTTCCATTTAGTGCATTGGTAATGCCCCTAGTTTTTTCCATTTTGATTCTTTTCTTAAAAACCGATGCTACAGATAGCTCCTCACTAATGTCACTACTGGAAATCAGGGGCGATTGAGAGAAATCCCACCTGCAAACATATTTTCAAGTCAAATCTAGAGCTTGAAATGAAATTTTGTATTGCCCCTAGTATTGAGCTTGTAAACTATATGTGATGAGAAGAAAATAACAAGCTCTATAATCAATGTCCTTCCTACCTATTGTTCCTGGCTAAGAAACTTCTTGCAAAACCAAAAGTAATCTTCTTTGTTCCCTTCTCTTTGATTAACCTGACACTCACTTGCTCTCTTCTCTTTCTGATGCCTGGTTGTGCTTCCTATGTCTCTTTGTGTCTCTCTTGTTTTCACTTATGGGTTGAAGTATGTCATCCTATTAATTCCAGGGAGCATGTTTTTTGTATATTGTTCAATGACAAGCGATATTTTGTTGTTTTTCCTAATCATTAATAGTAGAGATAGACCCTCATCCGTGTCATTACTGGAAATCAAGAGTGATTAGGTGCAATCCCATGTGCAAACATATTTTCAAGGCAAATCAGGAGCTTCAAATGAAACTTGGATAGGCGAAATGGTCTTTATCTCACTTATTTTAATAATATCGGTGGCTAAAGTATAGTATTTATTTATTTTTGTAATAATTGGGTGAACTATAGAAAAGGTGTCTAATATAGAAAAAATCTCCCATCAAAAATATAAAACCCCTCAAATTTCACCCATGGGAAAAGAATCGCCCCTAAAATGTTCTATGGTGGCAACTTGATCACTTGGATATATCCAGACAAGCCAAGTATTTTCAAGAATTTGATAATGAGATTCCACATATCGAAGGGGCAATTAATATCCTGAATCAATCTCTAGAATACTCTTTTGAAGCACTTTCTCTCCTGCATGAAGCTCGATTGATCCAAATGAAACTTTGGAGAACAAACACGAAAAATGAAGGTCATGTAAATGATTCTGATTCACCTACCGATATGGATATTTGTTATTGTGCACTCAACTTGTCTAGATATTTTGAACCAAATCCATTCAAAGAAGCCACTTCTCATTATGAATGGAAAGAAGCGATGCAAAAAGCGTATGATGTCTTGATAAAGAATGGCACTTGGAAGCGGTTTGATCCTCCATTGGGAACCAAACCAATAGGCTCCAAGTGGGTCTACAAGAATAAGTATAAAGTTGATGGCTCACATGATAATAAAGAAGCCAGGATGGTGGAAAACGGTTTTGCACAGAAGGAAGGGGTCGACTGTGAGGATAGTTCCACCCCCCCCCCCCCCTCTCCCCCCACAATAAAATGGGCTACCATCCACACAATTGTTTCCTTGGCAGCTCAGAATAGTTGGAAATTCCATCAAATGGATGTAAAAAATGCTTTCTTGAATGAAGATATGAAAGAGTATATTTTTATGTCCCAGTTAGAAGGATTTGTTATGAAGGTCCAAGAACATAAATTATGAAAACTTGTAAAAGCTTTGTATGGCCTCAAGCAAGTACCCTGAGCCTCGTACAAGAAGTTAACTAAGCAACTTTTGGAACTCAACTTCAAACATTGTGATATTGATGTTGCAACCTTGTTTGTCAAGAAAATTGGGAAAATAGTTGTATATCTTGTGGTGTGTGTAGCTGATATTTTGATGAAGGGGAATAATGAAAGCTATATTGCATCGAAAGAAGGAATTGAGGAATGTGTTTGAAACAAAAGATTTGGAGTATGTTCACTACTATCTTTCTTTTGAAGTGACTCAACATTTGAAGTTTATATTCCTCTCTCGAAATAAGTACATTGGAGATTTATTGAACAAGTTTGGCATGGATGAGTGCAATATTTTGACTACTCCAATGGAATAGAACTTAAATATCACATCCACTAAAGGAAAACAATTTGAGGACAACACATAGTATAGAAGAATTGTAGTAAGTCTCAACTACCTAACTACTACCAGACTAGACATTTCATTTGTTGTTGGAATGATTAGGTGCTCAATATTTAGCTCAAAAATCAAAGTTCTCAGATTCGCTAAGAAAATTGTACGACTACGTCCTTCCCGTCAAGAAGATGCCAACGCAATTCATTTCACTAAAAAAGATGTTCGTATGAAGGTGAAAAGGCCTATTTTTTTGTTTTCCTAAACAACTAAAAAATTGTAGAATGGGATAGAATGATGACATGACAGTCTAGTCAGCAGTCCAATCAGCAAGGGGAATCTTCTTCAGTTTTCACCTAATGGGGTTGTGACTAGTGTCTCCTCTGGATTTGCGAGTTTGGTTGTGTGAAGGTGAAATTTTCTAATTGGCTCAAAGGTGGAATTTGAATTTATTTTTATTTAAATGATTATATATATATATAATTATTATTTATATATATATATTTTACTATAATATATATATATATATATATATTAAAACATTAAATATCAAATCCGCATTTATACAAACTTTTGAACTATATTAATGTTAACAAATAAATTTGCGGGATCAATATTTATTTCATATCATTTGAACTATAGATATGACACATATATATTTTATTTTAAAAGCATATATGGGATGGGTGAAGGCAGATTTGAACACTTGATCACCCCCAACTGAATTCTACGCCATACCAACAGACCACTGGTGGAAGCTTTGAAATGTAATGCCACAAAATTATAGTTAAAGTGCGCAGTGTTACCCACTCTAGGAGTGGTGCGAACCAGCCTTGTTGGCTAGTTCCTAGCCTATGCGACCACAAGCATGTGACCAAGGGCAAGATAATGGATAACCGCTTAGCGCTAATCATGATTAGATTAAAATAATTCCATTTAATCCTTAATTAAACCTGCTTAAATTCTAGATTAAGTTGGTGGTGAATTTAATGGAGCGCCAAATTCAGCAGGAACTGCCAGTTTTGGTGGACTTAACTAGAGTCTCTCCAAATTTAGCAGGGTTTCTTAGGGAAAAATTAAATGAAGCATTTCTTGCTGAATTTTCGACCAATTTTGGAAAACGAATAGTCAATTTTGGTTGGCTTCCACGTTATAAAGGCATTGGTGGAGGTTTCAGAAGCAATATAAGACTTATACAAGTTATTTTTCCACAAGAACATTTAGGGAAGCTAAGAGCCTCTAGGGAAGGTTGTCAAAGCCAATGCAATAAGAGTTAGTTTTTAGTGATGAAACAATAATTTTTGGCTAATTTGGATATTTTGAACACATCAATGAAGGTATCAGGAGCCATAGAGCCCTCTAAACAACATTTTTTCCACATTGAGATAATACAGAGACCTAAGGCATGGAAGTTCGAACAAGTAGATGTAGTCTAGCAGGGGTGAACTCCTTCATAAAAAAACTATGTTAATGTGTCTCTCTGGTGGTTCGACACATTTTACATGTTCGTTGTTCATTATTAATTTCTGAATCTATTTTTCTGATGAATGTCTTGTTCAAATTAAGGAAATTTACCTGTTTGTAAGCACCAACAACTAAGGAAACCTCAACACAATAAGAAAGAAGAAAGAACATGTTTATAAATTTGTAATTGTTATTAGCAGAAAAAAACTAATCATAGAAAAATGGATCAAGTTGGTATGAGAACATAAGGTTGAATTTCTTGATTGCTTGAGTTTGTGTAATTAGGGTTTTAATGGTTGCAAAATTTTGATTCTTATAAGGTTAAAGTTGCATAAAGGAGAAGGGAAGCTATTGGTTGCAACTCCTACAGTAATTCCCAGAAGAAGAAGAGCCATAAGGCCATAATAGGTACAAGCAGTACAAATTTCTGAGCCTGAATTCATAACCATTATGTCTAGAAGAAGAGAGCCTAAAGGTCCCTCTTCAAAAGAGAAAGAATTCAAGAAATATTTCTATTCTATGAATTAGATGGTTAAATTCCTCTATGAAAAGAGAAACACCATAATAGTTGGAGAGAGTTCTAAACCTCCACATGGAGAAGGAAGCTCAGAGGCCAAAAAGGATGAGAAGAAGGATTCCATAGGAAATGGTGGAAAGCCACATCCATCTCCACCATCTTCATCATGTAACTCATCATCTTCCCATCGTCTCACATAGCATCATATTCCACTATCACCATTGAAATTTCCCATACTCATTCAAAAACCCAAAAGGGAAAGACTCCATCTGAAATTGGACATAAAAGTTCAACCTCCCGTGTACAATGGAGAGGTGAATGTAGAAAAGTTGGACAATTGGATTCAACAGTTAGAGGTCTACGACAGAATTTAGAACCTTAAAGAAGACAAAATAAAGATCCAGTTGGCTTCACTTAGGCTAGAAGGTGCTACACTAGTTTGGTGGGAAGCAAAGACTTAATAAGAAATGAGAGTCCATGGTAAGGCATCCATCACTTGGGTTGAATTTGTTTCTACAATTAAAAGACACTCTTATCCTTTAGCCTACATAGAAAAATTCATTATGAGTTGCCATAATTTTAGGTAGCTTAAAGGCCAAACATTCGAAGATTCTACACAGGAGTTTAGAAAAGGGCCTTGGTTATTAGGAGCGAATTTTAATTCTCAAGATAAACTGTCGAAATATATTGGGGGTTTACATTCCTATCTTAAACATACTTATCTTATGTTCAATCAAACTAATTTAGATGAGGTATGTGTGCAAGCCACACACCTTGAATCTGGAGGAAAGAATATTCAGGAAGAGAGTAGTAATATAAACCACCTAAGGGTAAGGAAAAAGATAAAGGAGAAAAATGGAAAGGGAATAAAAACTCAAGTGTGAAGAAAGAAGTGGATAAAATCACATACAAACAATGTTCCAAAGAGGGGCATGATGAAGCCCACTGCTGGAAATTGCATCCAGAAATGAGACCAAATAAGTTCAACAATAAAGGGAAACATAAAACCACTCTTATCGCTCAAGGAAATAAAGATATTTCAAGGACTAGTTCACAAAACTCTAACAGTACTACTACTACAGATGAAAAGAGACGAATTCAGTTATTTCATGTTAGGATCATATCTAAACACACCAAGATTGACACACTGTTTGATAGTGGGTCACAAGCGAATCTAATATTTGAAGACTTAGTAAACAAAATAAATCTTAAAACTAAACCTCACTATAAACCATACCCTTTGGGATGGATAACAAGAGACACCATTTGATAGGTTACAACAAAACGTTTTTTTTTAAGTTTGCAATCACTGCAAATTATTTTGATGAAGTAGAGCTAGATTTGGTATTGGTTGATATTTTAGGTGTGGTGTTGGGTAGTCCATATTTGTATGATTAGAAAGCAGTATTTTACCACCATGAAAGAAAGTATCACTTACTCAAGGATGGTGTGGAGTATATAGGGAGAGCCCATCACAAAAATATGATCATTTATTTTGTTAATGAAATGGAGGAAAAAGGACTAGTGAATTCAATTAAAAGTTTAGTACTTCTCATGTTCAAGCCAAATGATGATAATTTGTATGAAAATTTTGTTGCATGTAATGCAAGTTTCAATTCTAATTTGGTTGGTTCAATTTATCAGAGTGATGAAGTATTTCAGGTTGCGAAAGGATTGTCCTTCAAGGAGAAAGAAAATTCACATGAAATATATTTGCAGCAAGAGATTTATCTTTGTCATGTTAACATGCAAGGGTTGAAAAAGAAAGTTCCAAAATTGTTAACAAAGACACTTGAAAGTGTTCATCCTTATGAGGTTCAAAAGACATGAACAAGAAGAAAAAACACGAAAAAATGAAGGTCATGTAGATGAATCTAATTCACTTGATGATATGGATGTTTCTTATGGTTGTCCACTCAACTTGCCTAGATATTTTGAACCAAATCCATTGAAAGAAGCCACTTCTCATGATGAATGGAAGAAAGCAATGCAAAGAGAGTATGATGTATTGATAAGGAATGGCACTTGGAAGTTGGTTGATCCTCCAAAGAGAGCCAAACCAATAGGCTCCAAGTGGATCTACAAGAACAAGTATAAAGTTGATGGATCACATGATAAGAACAAAGCCAGGTAGGTGGAAAAAGGTTTTGCATGGAAAGAAGGGGCCAAATATGAGGATAATTCCCCCACCCCCCGCACAATAAAATGGGCTACCATCCACACACTTTTTTCCTTGGCAGATTAGAATGGTTGGAAAGTCCATCAAATGGATGTAAAAAATTCTTTCTTGAATGGAGATCTAAAATAGAATGTTTCTATGTCTCAATCAGAAGGATTCGTTGTGAAGGTCCAAGAAAATAAACTATGAAAATGTGTAAAATCCTTGTATGGCCTCAAGCAAGTACCGTGAGCCTTGTACAAGAATTTAACTAAGAAACTTTTGGAACTCAACTTCAAACACTACGATCTTGATGCTGCAACCTTGTTTTTCAAGAAAGTTGGAAAAAACAGTTGTATATCTTGTGGTGTATGTAGATGTTCTTTGGATGAAGGGGAAGAATGAGAGCTATATTGCATTCAAATAAGGAATTGAGGAATGATTTTCAAATGAAAGACTTGGGGTATGTTCCCTACTATATTTCTTTCGAAGTAACTCAACATCTGAAGTTTATATTCCTCTCTCAAAAGAAGTACATTGGAGATTTATTGAACAAGTTTGGCATGGATGAGTGCAATCTTTTGACTACTCCAATGTAATAGAACTTAAATCTCACATCCACCAAAGGAAAACAATTTGAGGACATAACAAAGTATAGACAAATTGTAGTAAGTCTCAACTACCTAACTACAACTAGACTAGACATTTCATTTGTTGTTGGAATGATCAGGTGCTCAGTATTTAGCTCAAAAATCAAAGTTCCCAGATTCGATAAAAAATTGTACGAGTACATCCGTCCTGTCAAGACAATCGCAATCTAATTCGTTTAACTAAAAAAAGAGTTCATATGAAGGTGAAAAGGACTATTTTTCCTTTTTTTCTAACAACTAAAAAATTGCAGAATGGGATAGAATGATGACATGGCAATCGAGTTAGCAATCCAATCAGCAAGGGGAATCTTCTTTAGTTTTCACCTAATGGGGCTATGACTAGTGTCACCTTCGGATTTCCTAGTTTGGTTGTGTGAAGGTGAAATTTTCGAATTGGCTCAAAGGTGGAATTTGAATTTCTTTTTATTTAAATATTATTATATATTATATATAATTATTATTTATATTATATAGTTTTTAACAAATAAATTTTGTGGGAGCAATGTTTATTTCATATTGTTTGAACCATATATATGGCACATATATTTTTATGGTAAAAACATATATGGGATGAGCGAAGGTGGGTTTGAACACTTGACCGCCCCCACCTGAATTCTATGCCATATCAACAGACAAACGGAAAAAGCTTTGAAATGTAATGCCACAAACTTATTGTTAAAGCACATAGTGTTGTCGATGCTGGGGGTGGTGGGAGCTAGCCATGTGGGTCAGTCCCCACCCCATGTGACCACAAGCGCGTGGCCAAGGGCCAGAGAATCGATAAGCGCTTAGCGTTAATCATGCTTAGCTTAAACTAATTCCATTCAATCCTTAATTGAACATGCTTAAACTCTGGATTAATTTGGTGGTGGATTTGGTGGAGCTCCAAATATGGCAGGAACTATAATTTTGGCGGACTTAACTAGAGTGTCTCCAAATTTGGGAATGCTTCTTAGGGGAAAATTAAATGAAGCATTTCTTGCTCAATTTTTTACCAATTTTGGAAAATTAATAATCAATTTTGGATGGTTTCAACCTTATAAAGGCATTGGTAGAGGTTTGAAAGGTGATATAAGACTTATACAAGTGATTTTTCCACAAGGAATTTTAGGGAAGCCAAAATCCACTAGGGAAGGGGGTCATAGCTAGAACAATAAGAGTTACTTTTCAGAGACGCAATAGTCATTTTTGGCTAACTTGGATATCTTGAATAGATCAGTGCAGGTATTAGGAGCCATAGAGCTTTGTAAACAACATTTTTTCCACATTGACCTAATACAGAGGCCCAAGCCATGGAAGTTGGACCAAGCAGATGCAGTCCACGAGGGGTGAACTCCTTCATCAAAAAACAGTGTTAATGTGTCTCTTTGATGGTTTGTTGCACTTTACATCTTCATTGTTCATTATTAATTTTTGAATATATTTTTGTTATGAATGTCTTGTTCAACTTAAGGAAATTTACCTGTTTGTAAGCACCAACAACTAAGGAAACCTCAACTCAATAAGAAAGAAGAAAGTACATGTTTATAAATTTGTAATTGTTATTAGCAAACAAAAAATAATCATAGAAAAATGGATTAAGTTGGTATGAGAGCATAAGGTTGAATTCCTTGATTGCTTGAGTTTGTGTAATTATGTTTTTAATGGTTGCCAAATTGTGATGCTTACAAGGTTAAAGTTGCATAAAGGAGAATGGAAGCTATTGGTTGCAACTCCTAAGGTAATTCCCATAAGAAGGAGAGCCACAAGGCCACAATATCCACCACCCAAAGTTCCAATTATAGCTCCACTTGAAACTCCTCAAGTGTTGTCTTTAGCTAAGATTGAAGAGGTACAAGCAATACAAATTTTGGAGCCTAAATTCATAGCCATTATGTCTGGAAAAAGATAGCCTAAAGGTCCCTCTTCTGAAGAGGAAGAATTCAAGAAATGTTTCTATTCTTTGAAGGAGAGGGTTTAAGTCCTCTATGAAGAGAGAAAAACTAGAATGGTTGGAGAGAGTTCTAAACCTCCACATTGAGAAGGAAGCTCAGAGGACAAAAAAGATGAGAATAAGGATTCAAAAGGGAATGGTGGAAAGCCACCTCCATCTCCACCATATTCATCATATAAGTCATCATCTTCCCATCATATCACACATCCTTATATTCCACTAACACCATTGGAATTTCGCATACTCGTTCATAAACCCAAAAAGGAATGACTCCATTACTGAAATTGGAAATAAAAGTCAAACTTCCCATGTAGAATGGAGAGGTGAGTTGGACAATTGGATTCAACAGTGGGAGGTCTACTACAGAATTCCAAACCTTCAAGAAGACAACATAAAGATCTAGTTGGGTTCACTTAGGCTAGTAGGCACTAAACTAGCTTGGTGCGAAGAAAAGACTCAAGAAGAAATGAGAATCCATGGTAAGATATCCATCACTTGGGTTGAACTTGCTTCTACAATTAAAAGACAATTTTAGCCTTTAGCATATATGCAAAAAGCCGTTATGAGTTGGCATAAGTTTAGGGAGCTTAAAGGCCAAACAGTCCAAGATTATACACAATATTTTAGAAAAAGGGCTTTGCTATTAGGAGTGAATTTTAATTCTCAAGATAAACTATAGAAATATATTGGGGGTTTACATTCCTATCTTAAACACACTTATCTTATGTTCAATCAAACTAATTTAGATGAGGTATGTGTGCAAGCCATGAATCTTGAATCTACTAGAAAGAACATTTAGGAAGAGAGTAGTAATAAAAGTTGTTAGTGCTTGAAATTTCACCTCGGGCTGAAAAAGGTAAACTTCAAGGCAACATCAAACCACTAAGCCTCGTATCTAGCCCTACGGGGCAGGACAGGGCTCTCTCCAGTCTATCTCGATAAAGATCTTCAATGGGCGAGATAACCACTGTGGAAACACTGATTTTAGGCTAGTAAACTGATAAAAAGGTTTGATTTAGGGATTTTTAGGGTTTTGGTGGAAAATTGGGGAAAGGCAATTTTGGGTGCGGGGATTTGACACAGTTTTCGTAAGGGGTTCTTTGGGGCAAGGTCGGAGACTGCATTGATGCCTTTGATAGATGTGGATGGATTAGAATGACTGGTGAGAAGCTAAGGAGAGCAAGCAAGTACCTTGAATTCTCCTTAAACAACTGAAAACATTGATATTAAGCAAACTTAAAGGCAGAGCATAGAAACCATGAATTCTACCTTAACACTTCATTTGCCTAATTTACAGAATAAAAAGTAAGAAGATGATTCACATAACCAACTTACAAGTACAATGAGAAGCACACCATCAATACATGTAAACACAAGAATCCCAAAAAGGACTGCAAAACCTTGCCCTTCCTTAGCCAAAAATTGTAGAGATACAATGAGTAATACAATAGAAGCTTTTCTCCCTCAAGAGTCCAACCTTTTCCAACCTCTGAAAATGACTAAGAAAATACATAATATAGGCAAGCTAACATCTTTCCTTGCCTGTAGGGGTCGAGCTCACTATCCTAGGATCCGTTTCAACCAATTCCAAACTGATCACTAAAATCTAGGCAGTCAAAACAACTTGCCTCTATAAGCTAGGAAACCAATTCATTCATTAAATTTTTGCCTATCTCATGAATTAATCTTCTAGAAGAGATAAATAAGTGTCAAAATATCATAAAATTACATCATTTACATCAAGGAGGATCAAAATCCACTCCAAAAAGTCAAATCTAGTCAAAATTGCGTTTTGCTGAGCTGTAGGTACAATTTCTGTGAAAATTTCCCAAGAGGTCGCGCACACCCAAGAGGTCGCGCCCGTGTTATTTTGCAACTATTGGGACCCCATGGAGAGGTCGCGCACCTTTGGAGCAGCTTTTGAGGCACTTCTAGGTGTCCAAATGAGGCAACGGTGGGCTTGTTGGAAAGGTCTAGATGTCTACTTTCCAACCCAAGTAGAATTTCTGAATTTGGTGGTCATTTTCCCTGTCAAAACTCAAAGCTCCCTATACGGGTCAAAATGTGCCAAATGAGGCTTCCTCAAGGAAGAGTGCTGTTGCAGTCAACTTTTGAATGCCTTCCTCAACTCCAAATTGAGCTCATGATATCTCATTGGAAATATATTTGTGTCTAGTTATCCTTTGAATCATCAAAAAAATCATTTGGTCAACCGAGCTAGGAGAAAACTTGATTTTCTCAAGGTCACTTTAGAGGTGCATTCGATTCTCCTCAGGCAATGATATTTTTAACATTTCTCTAAAACCATGACACCTGTGTAAAGCGTGAAGGAGGTTGTTATTCCTTGGCATGTTGTGGACAAAAACCTCTCTCAGTGTCCCAAAATTCATCTTTGATTGCTCAGAAAAGTGATTTGAGTGAAACTTATCCCGATGTGTGGAACAAAGGATTTTGTCGAAATGAAGCGAAATGAAGGGGATAGGGGGCTTATAAATTCTTGAGGAAATTTTGGGGAGTAGGGAGGGATGTTAGGAAGCAGGGGAAAGTGGAATCTTAGAGATTGAGTGAGGGGAAGGGGTCCAAAAGAGCAAAACACAGGCCCAACCTAGAAAATTGCCACGTTGTAGCTAGAAACTACGGTTTGTGCGAAAATGAGGAATTTGGGGAATCTCAGTGATGGGAAGCATTTGGTAAGGTACTTTAAGGATACGGGAAGGTGTATGAACATCAGGAAACAAGTTTTGCCGATGATTTGACCGTCCAAGAGAAATTGCCTTCAAAACCCTAGGAGAGGGAAATGACCTTACCTAGGCGCAACTGAAGCATGAAAAAGGTGTAAAATGACTCATTAGACACTGAGATGATAATGAAAACCCTATGAATGATGATAGACTCAGCTGAATATTGACATAGATTGGCATTTGGGCAACTTTGAAAAGAGTGAGAGCAAACCCTAGACCTAATGCCTAGTGACCAAATTTTGCTTGAAGACTCACTGAAATGACAAAATTTGAACTTGACACTTCAAAATCACTTTGTAAGAGCACATTTGATCACTGGAGGAAGGCTGGAAAGACTGACACTAACATTGGCTCCAATGGGGATGGTAGCTCTTTGGAGGTGCCAAGAACCTCAGACCTCTAGGAGAGCAGACCAGTGCTTTCAACCATTGGGCAATGGAGTCAAAAACTCAAACTAAAATGCATGACTGAAAACTGATGACTCAGACGACACAAATTGACTCTCACTCAACTAAAAACTGACTCAATACTTAAACACAACCGACAAACTAGAAATGATGCTCAAATTGGAGCTTATTCATCAAAACCTACTCTAACAGTTTCATTCATCACCTGATCAAGTGAAATGAAACAACCAATGCAACCAAGTAAGCATTCCATCCGCTGTTCGAATTTTTCGCAAGTGCTCACTTAGGAACAACAAGAGAGAACTACTGAAAGGAAACTCCCACGACAACTTGGAAACAGATCCGTTGAATGATATGGATCCTCTATCCGCCTCCAAAAATACTGCATAAGGATCTTGAAATTCAAGCACACTGGAACTTAGCTCATCCAATGGATTACTTCTCTTCTCCTCATACCATGAATGCAAACTTTGATCTGAGCCTTGTGACAAGACCTCTGCTGAAAATGACAAAGAAACTGGCTGCCGGATCAAATTCATATCAGCACATGTTTCAAGCTCACCTGCTAATGGAGAAAGACTTTGACTGCAAACCTCATCCAAAACATCAGCTATTGGATCATGAAAAACTTGAAAAGACTGTTGTAATATATCCATTGAAAATGTATGACATCCTTCTAGCTGTTCATCTTTTTCTTGAGAGATTTTATGAATATTATGCCTTGTAAACTGAAATGCTTCGAAACAAAAGGGTATAGAATCTTCATGCATCATCAAATAATGTATTTCATCTTCCACAACTTCATCTGTAATCTGCCCTTCAATTTCATTTGGTGGCTGCAAATCTGATGCTACAAGCTGCTCAAGAATTTTGTTATCTGTCTCATCTTCAATATTAACACTGAGAGATTGCTGATTTGTTATTGGTTGTTCATTTGAAAATTGACTATGCAATCTACCCTTCAAAAACTGAAATGATTCAAAACAAAATGGTACAGAGTCACCTTGAATCATTAAATCATGTGTGTCCACTTCCAAATTTTCAGCTGCAACTTGACAATCAATGGCTTTTGGGGGTTGCAAATCTGAATATGAGAAGTCTTGAACAAAATTTTCATCGCTCTCAAGATGATTCAAATCAAGACTTGTTGACATTTGATTTCTGATTGCAAGGTAGTTATCTCTGATGAACTGAAACGAATCAAAACAAAAAGGAAAAGATCCTCCACTTACTTCAAACTTTGCTGCACTTTCCTCGTCACTGTCATAGCTGATATGTGATGGCTGAACATTGTATTCAAGC
>APFE030347724.1:0-20476 GCA_000404065.3 Pinus taeda
TGAGCATGGGAATGCCCGCCTCAGCTAGATCATGAAAAAATGTTTTCAAAATAATGTATTTTATTGTATCTTATTACAGGTTACCTCCCAGCTCGAAAAACTTCGGATCCTCATAGTACAACATTTCACTAGACATCAAAAAGATTAACGACCTCATGCTTTATGGGGGCAACTGTTATAGACATTTTTGGGCACTTCAACCCCAATCATAAATGTCCATAAATTGAGGGCTCCTAAGTCCCTAAAAGTGTTGCTTCACTGCCTAAAGAAACAAAGTCAGCTGATTAAATCATCTCCCAGAAGTTCTTCGCTAAAACCTACTCATAAATGGTCAAAACTAGACTATACTAAAAACCCAGTGCAGAGGGTGTGATGCATATCACCCTCCCAGTGTACAAGGTGCGATGCATACTGAATTGCTCCTCTATATGGTACAATGGTCGGGAATGGACAAACATCAGAGACAAAATGCGAGGTGGAAGATCATGGAATCTTCCAGAAGCTTCCCCTCTGACACTTGGCTCTCTGTTTTCGACCAGGGATGAGTAAGATATCATCATTCTCTAAGTGGAAGTAGGAACTATCAAAGAGAGGACACTAATCAAGACCCCAGAAGATGACTCACCTCCCTATAATCATCTATATATGGATCCCTCATCACAGAGATCCAGAGGCTGGAATTTTGTATCTTATAAATAAGTGTTGTTGGTTTTCTAGTGTACATTCATAGTGTTGGGTGATCTAAGCTTTACTTGAGGTGAAAAAGGGCTTTCTAGCTGGAGGATGATGTTGGGTCAGAACATATGGTTGTGATCCTCTTGCTACTTTTCATCTTAATAAAGCTATTCAAGTTTTCCTCCATATTCTTGTATGTTTACTTATATATGCATTTGTATGGTTAACACACATCTGGTCCTGTGTTATTTATGAATATAGATCCTTGTTCTTCAATAGTAGTATGTTGTTGTGATTCCACAAGTGCTCTTGGAAGCTCGATAGATGAAGAAGAATCGGCAAAGATCTATCAGGAAGGAGAGGAAATCAAGCGCAAGACTAAGGTTGGTCTCCTTGGTTCCCCTCTTGTATATTTTCATAAAGGAAAATGAAAGTAGACTTTACTTGTTTGTTTCTAAGATAGCTACCAGTCTTAGTGGGAATAGTAGCATCCGAGTGGACACTATTCCCGGTAACAACGTGGAGCTGGCAGGGCAAAAGGCCGATCATATGGCAGAGGGTGGACTACTAGTAGTAATGAGGAAGGCCGCAGTTCCAGAGCTTCCGGATCAGCGGACAACGGTGATAATGTGAGAGGCGGTAGGTCATACCAGTGAGGCAGGGGAAATGGTCGAGGTAGAGGAGCTGGTTATCAATGTTACAGGTGTCATAAATGGGGACACAGATCATTTGAATGTCCAGAGGCAGATAAAGCTGGACAGAGGGGTGCATATGTTGCACAACCAGAGGAAGTAGAGGTAACTCCCCAAGAAGCATAAAATGCTCTAGAGACAGTGGAAGCCCTGGTGCTGAACAAAGTCTTGTTAAAACCAGCTATGGAGGTCACCAAACAGGCACAGTGGAAGGTTTTGTTCAGAACAATTTGTAAATCACATGGTAAGTGTTGTAAATTAATTATTGATAGTGGTAGTACGAATAATTTGGTATCCAGAGAGATGGTGGAAAAGTTGGAATTGAGGCGATTGAAACATCCCACCCCTTACAAAGTTTCATGGCTCCAGAAAGGCCATCAGTTGCTAGTGGATGAATAGTGCGAGGTGGAGTTTCAAATAGGTAGATATAAGGATAAAGTCGTTTTTGACATCATGCCGATGGATGTATGTCACATACTTCTAGGCAGGCCATGGCAGTACGACAGAAAGGTGGTGCATGATGGATTGAAAAATTGTTATAAGTATGTCAAGGATGGAATCAAGCATACGCTTGTGCCCATCAAGGTGGAAGGGACAACAGGGACAAGTGAACCAAGAGCATTGTTGGTTAGCGGAAAACAGTTTCTGAAACAAGTTGAGGACAGTGAGATGGGTTATGCAGTTGTAAAAAGAGAAAAAATAGTGTTGTTGCATATAGAGGTATCGGATTTACCTCCAGAAACCCAGAAAATGTTGCAGGAATTTATGGACATAGTGGTGGATGACTTGCCAGATAAATTACCCCCCAAAAGAAGCATAAGTCATCATATTGACTTCATACCCGAAGCCAGTTTTCCGAACAAGGAAGCATTCCGAATGAGCCCCAAGGACAATGAAGAGATTAGGAAGTAGGTGCAAGAACTGCTAGACAAAGGATTGATAAGGGAGAGTCTGAGCCCTTACGCAGTCCCAACGGTTCTCGCTCCCAAGAAGGGAGGAGAATGGTGGATGTGCACAGACTCAAGGGCCATCAACAAAATCACCATCTAATACAGGTTTCCATTCCCATGGATGGATGACATGATGGATTGTTTAAGTGGGGTAGCATATTTCTCTAAGTTAGACTTGAAGAGTGGGTATCATCAGATTCGAATATGAGAGGGGGACGAGTGGAAGACAACCTTTAAGACGAATGAGGGACTGTGTGAATGGCTGGTCATGCCATTTGGACTGAGCAATGCACCCAATACATTTATGCGGTTAATGAATGATATGTTGAAGGAGTACATTGGAAAATTTGTGATAGTAGACGTGGACGACATACTAATTTTTAGTAGGACAAGGGAGGAGCACCTTCAACATGTTCGGAAAGTGCTGGAAAAATTATAGCGGAATAAACTACTAATAAATTTGAAGAAATGTACTTTTCTGTAGAAGGAATTGACTTATTTGGGCTTTGTAATAGCAGAAAACAAATTGAAGATGGATTCGGAGAAGGTTGCGGCGATAGTTATCTAGCCATCTCCGGAAAATTTATTTGAGGTACGTATCTTTCATGGACTAGTGAGTTTTTACAAGAAATTCATAAGGAATTTTAGCGAAATTTGTGCACCTATGTTGGACACCATTAAAAAGGCTAGTCAGCCTTTTCGATGGATGGATGCAGTGGAGAGAAGTTTCAAGCTATTAAAGAAAAATATCACAGAGAGGCCGATCCTAAGATTACCAGACTTCAAGAAAATTTTTAGGTTCGTTGTGATGCTAGTGGTATGGCTATTGGAGCTGTACTTAGCTAGGATGATAAGCCTGTGACATCCTTCAGCGAGAAACTAAATGAAAGCAGACAAAAATATTCGTCTTATGACAAGGAGTTCTATGCTGTTATACAGACATTAAAACACTAGAGGCATTATCTTCTGCGAAACGAATTTGTGTTGTTTTTAGATAATTTTGCACTACAGTATGTAATGTAATAGCACAAGCTGAACCAGAAACATGCCAAATGGGTGGAGTATTTGTAGAGATTCAAATTCGTGTTGAAACACATCAGCGGGCAGGCCAACAAGGTGGCGAATGCACTGAGTAGGAGAGGTTTACTTCTGCAAGAGAGTACTGTGCAAGTGCTAGGTTTTGAGCACTTGAATGATTTGTACCAGACTGACACAGATTTTAAGGAGGCCTATGAGGCATGTCAGAAACCCTTGGTGAGAGATAACAATCCATGGTTGGACTACAACTTGCAAGAGAAACTATTGTTTAAGGGAGGACAAATATGCATCCCTGACTGCTCGATGATGGAGAACATTATTCGAGAAAAGCATAGTGTAGCTCTAGCTAGACATTTCGGTATGGAAAGGACACTCGAGCAGCTCAGTCATTTCTACTTTTGGCCAAAGATGCGAAGCGATGTACAATGATTTGTGACCAAATGTAAAGTATGCCAGTTGGTGAAGGGTCATAGTCAAAACATGGGATTGTACACGCCGTTACCTATTCCAAGCAGGCTGTGGGACTCAGTCATCTTGGACTTTGTCTTGGGTCTACCTAAAACACAACGAGGTTATGACTCGGTGATGGTAGTAGTGGACAGATTCTCGAAGATGGCGCATTTCATCCCTTGCAAAAAAACCAGTGATGCCAATCATGTGGCCCACTTGTTTTTCATAGAGATTGTCAGGTTACATGGGTTCCCTAAGTCTATCCTTTCGAACAGGGATGTGAAGTTTACAGGGCACTTTTGGCGTACCCTGTCAAAGAAGATGGATGCACAGTTGAGTTACAGCTCTGCTTATCACCTGCAAACCAACGGAAAAACAAAGGTGGTAAATAGGAGTCAGGGGAACCTGCTACGAATCTTGGTTGGTGAGAATTTGTGGATGTGGGATCGAGTGCTTGCTCAGACAGAGTTTTCTTATAATGACTCGCCTAATTGCAACACAGGCTATAATCCATTTCAGATACTGTATGGCATGCATCCTCGTGGAGTGCATGAATTGCGGGATATTGGAATGCAAGAAAGGCGAAGTGCAAATGGAGAAGATTCCGCTAACATGATGAGGGATTTACATGAGCAGGTAAAAATTAAATTGCAGGACAATAGCCTAAAGTATAAACAGTAAGCAGATTTGAAGAGAAGGGAAGTACAGTTTAACATAGGAGATGAAGTCCCCATGCATTTACACAAGGAACACTTCCCCAAAGGTGCATACAATAAGTTAAAATGTAAGAAGATAGGACCCTGCAAAATCCTCCGGAAATTTTCACCGAATGCCGATGAGTTACAGCTGCCACTAGGGATATGCATTTCACACATCTTCAATGTAGCAGAACTATTCCCTTACACCGCTGACCCAGAAGAAGAAGACGAAGACAGAGCTACACGACCCACACCCAATACCCAGGATGGATGAGAAGCTTGGATGAGACAGATGCCTTATTTTTAGCCTCCAGAGATCAAGAGCATTCTCAACACTCAGGTGGCCAAATGAGCTCGGCGGGAGGAGTATGTACAATACCTGGTCAAGTGGAAGAACCATCCTATTGAGGACAGTTCGTGGCTTGATGCTAGGCAGATTGAGAAGATAGGTCCTTCAGTCGAGGAGCTCATGGACCAGAGTCATGATTTTCTTTTTTTTGCCCAGGAGCCTGATGCAGGAACATCCAGCTAAGGCACCATGACTCGGTGTCAGTCTCTGCTAGGTTGAAATATTGAGTTAACATTTCGTTTGTCTTTTATGTTAGTTTGTCAGAATAGGAGGTAGGATTTATGTTTCTAGCTTAATCTCCGAATTAGTCAAAGGTAGTTTGATCAGTTAGGGTTATTTACTTGTCTGTTTTTAATAAACCATCGATTAATAATTGTCCTATTATTCTAAAAGGAAAAGACAAATATGTCTAAAAGGAAAAACTTGTCATATAGTCAAAACGGAATTCTTAATAGCCATGTAACTATAAAGTCTACAACTGAAAAGTAACTATACAATTTCATTAACTATGAACAAGAAACATATAAATGTAATAGTGAAAGTCATATATGGGGTTCAACATTTCTTGCACTCTAATAATAAAAATAACAGAGAAAACAATTCAATCCATCTGTGTTTCCTACTGTATTTCTATTGTTCTTTGCAATTAACGAACATCTGAACAAACAACATACTGTTCACATACCCTTGTATTTAATTCTCTTTGCCTTTCTTGAGAAAAAAATAGTGCTAACAACGAGACAGAAGAGTAGATGCCAAAACGAGGGCTTACATTTCCATTGAAGCAAAAAGTCTTAACAGAATAAGAGTAACACAAATAAAGACCAGTACGGGCCAATCATCCACAGGCCAGACGAAATGTTCTATTTTTAAAATTGACTATCAAACAAATTACCAGAGAAACTACAACATTCTCTCATGTTCATGTGAAACATCACAAGCATAACCATAAAACAACAGTCGCATTTCCAGGCATAGAATCCAGAGTGAACAAAAGAATGACGGCCTAATCGCATAAACGACCTTTAGGTAAACCGAACCCAACTTTCTTTCCTAAAGTTCTTTTCTTAAAATTACAAGAAAAAGTGTATAAAAATACATAGTAGCACTGCAAGATAAAACATGGACAAGCATAAAGCTAGTGGATGACAAACCTTAGGTGAGGGTTTCGAAAACTGTTTCATACATAGTCATAGATGTATAAGCTGGTGGAAGAAAAACCCTAGTGAAGGTTTTGGGAATTGTGTTTATACACAACAAATTATAGTAAAAAATCACCAGATCGTCGAAGCCCGGGACAATAAGATGACCAGGATGCTACTTACAGCCAAGAGCCGTTTGACAAACATCGAGGGGTGACAAACCCTCACAACTAGAGGCCTATTCTAAGAACAGAGTGAAGACTGAAGGAAATTCATGATTGCAGATCCTACCGGATAGAGACCGAAACATTCATTGCCAAGACCTCCAACCGCAAACCCTCAACACCTACAGAGAGGCCGACACATAGGTGTCAGTGCCACACTATCAAGGAAAACGAAATTACAGTGCCTAAAAAGTAAATAATAGAAGTCGCATTTATCTTACATGAGGGGTTGCAGTGAGAACAGAGGACAAGCTTTCCACCCACGGGTTTTGACCAATATGGAGATGAAGGAGCAAACAGGTTAGGAGCTAAGGAAAGAAAACAAAAAATTGAATCAAGGAGAGAGGGCTACCTACATTGAAGCCGAGGACGGAAGGACACCATCATTTCAAGCCTGAAATGAAGCCAACCACTAAGTTGCAAACAAGAACATGAAATACCCACCTATAACTTGGAACACGACAAACTGTTGAGCCAACAATGGGAAAAAAGAATCCAGAGAACTTACCCAAGCGACGGCAGGAACATTCACAACTGCCCAACGAACTAGGCTAGAGACTATCCACACAAACATAAATAAACCAGTACAAAAGTTATGAAGAGGCACATCCAGAACTTGCAGCAAAGCTGCAGACCCAACTCGCAGAGCCATAACAAAATGAACACATGGAAAATACAATGAAAATGAGCAAGTGAACGACAAAGGAGGAGTTTTGGCATAGCAAGGAGCAGGAAATGCGACCCGAGCGAGTACACAACCTTGATTGTGAGCTCAATTGCCACCTAACCCTTTTCCAAAAATATCTGATGGTTGATACTCACACATGTCAACACCATTGTAATATTTATGCAATCATATAATCACCCAAACAATCATTTAATTGCCTAAAGTCCGAACAGTGTTGGGTTTGTACCATCACCTTCTGTACCCAAAGAACTGATTTAGAAATGATAGGATAAGACAAGACAAAATTCCGAGAACCCACATCCTAAAAGTTAGGACGAGAATGGTTGGATCGTCCGTTGTAGGAACAGTGAGAGCCACCTGCTCGATCGCTGAATGGTCATTGAAATATTATTTAATTGGAATCTCTTCTTTGTTCTTAGTGGACGGTATATGTTTGTCATCTCCATCATTTCTTCTGCGTGATGATATATCGACAAAAACAACCATTACAAAACTCCAGTCAGATCTCCGTTGCAGAAATTGTAATCACAGAGTGGCCTATTGAACTACATCTCTATTACTACTATTAGATATCAAGGCCAAACTGACAAAAAGAGAATGCTTTGTACCATGGGAGGTTGGAATATTTTGAAGCTCCATCTGTACCTATCTGCAATATTCATTCTTCATTTCCACTTGTCTGTGGTACTCATTTATTTCCGATACTCTTGAGAGGATTTTGCGGTCTATTTCAGACGTGGATTTATTTTTTTATTTTTGATTTATTTTATTTATGTTAAAAAGATAAATTTTCATTCTACTTCCTCAATTTTAATTTTAATATTGAAATATAGCCCTGGTATATTATATCATTAGATCTCAGTTTCACAATCTTTGTTACAATACTTACCTTCTTAGCCTTTTACAATGTCAAAATTATAGTGAGCTCGAGAGACTTATCTCCAAGCTTTTTGAGCATAGAAATAAAATCTTAAATCAAAATATTTAGTCTCAGCGGACGTTAACCATCACCATCATTTAATTTTTATCATCAAATTGAAAAGAATCTTAAATTGAAAGAGAATCTTAATATTTAAGTTAATCCAATATATTATATAACTTAATTTCGTTTTAATTTGAAAATTTAAATATTTTCGTATTATATTATAAAATGAAGTATAACATTTTAATAGCAAGTACTTTATTATCTATTTATTTATGTTTAGACATACACATAAATTATTAATTATTATATAACTTATTCTCATTTTAATTTTAAAATTTAAATATTTTCGTATCATATTATTAAATAGAAGTATAAACATTTTAATAGCAATTAATTTATTATCTATTTATTTATGTTTAGACATACACATAAATTATTAATTATTATATAGCTTAATCTCATTTTAATTTTAAAAGTTAAATATTTTCGTCTTATATAATTTTTTTTAAATAAGATTAATCTATTAACAAAAAAAGGGTTAAATTACAATGTGACCAAAGTCAGAAAAACTGCCCTAAAAGAGAGGCATAGTATATCAGTTACGTAGATAGGGAGACTAGCCAAAGATGGGAAATGCAGTCTTCTACCAGTTATCAACACCCACACAGGGGGATAAGTGATGACCTTCTTGATATTGTAGAGTTTGCATACATTCACAAAAACTTGTAGTTTGAACAAAAACTTGTAGTAATGAACCCATATAGCAGGTTGAGCAAAAACTTGCCCAATAGAATGGGCCTCAGAACAAGATAAAAAGGCGACAGAGAGCAAACTAATCAGTAAGAAGAGCTTCGGCGTAAATCACATTAAAAAGACCATTGTCAACGCATTTCGAACCAACTAGTGTGGTTCATCATCAGGACAAGTGAAGAAACAGATCTGGCCTAGCATGTTAAGTAGACTTAGCAGAGACTCCAACGGCTACATAACAGCTAATTAACGGCTACTTTGGACTATAAGGTGAGGTCAAAATTATACTAACAAATTTAATATTATTTTTATTTTAATAATCTTTAGATTAATAATATATTACACTACTTCTATAAATAAGTAAAATTAGGTATAATTATGTCAAGTTAAAGTTATATTAATAAATTTAATATTATTCTTTTATTATAATAATCTTAAGATTAGTACTATGATATTCTATTTCTATAAATACGTAAAATTAGGTACAATGAGTACTAATGTTATTAGGTTATAAATAAATATATATTTTAATGGTAAGTTTAAAGCCCTTAAATTATTAATTTATTAATTTATTTACTAAATATATGAATTAGTTTGTTAAGAGAATTAATAAACGTGAGGATTATTTTAAAAAGTAAAGTTAATTTGTATTTATTAATGGTCTTAATTATCGAGAAAAATCTTAAAATTAATAGGATTGTTTATTAAGTAATTTAATTTATTTAATGAGGTAATATATATATATATATATTAGAATACTGATTAAGATATATCATACTTTTTATCGTTAATATAGAGAGATGATTTGCAATAAAATAAACTATGAAAAGTATAAATCAAATTAGAACCAAGGATAAATAACTCACTAGGAAAGCATAATAACCCCAAGGATGCATCAAGAAGGTGAAGGCCCCCTACTAATGTACTAATCATCTAACTACATGAAATGAATTTAGAATAATAACTGAAACTATGTATGTATATATATATGACAAATACATATATGTACGGTTGAGAAGAATGATAATATTAAAGAAACGAGGAGGAGCAAACTAATCATCTGGAGGCTCTTCCATAATTCTGCACCAACCGATATCAGGCAGATCCCTTGCAAGAGTAGCTTCAGATTCAGAAGGACCAGGATCCACTGGCGCCATCACAATGTCAGGAGCACTGCGAGCTTGAGCATCGAGAGCCTACAAAGACGCGCTGCCAATTCCCCTTTGGAGAAATGGATTCGGAGCAGGGATAGAGCCAAGGCCCTCTGGATGAGAGCTAGACTTCCCCACCTGGGTTTCCTCATGGAAGACAACAAAAATGTGAGCTATAATCCTTGGGCAATTCAGAGAGCAGTTGAAGGTAAAAATCGTGGAGCCAAACGTGGGAGAAGTCGAGGTGTCTGGAGGATGGGGCTCACCGTAATTGCTAGGAAAATGAAGACGCCCTATCCCACTTCAAGTACGAGGGTAATGGCTTGCTAGGAAATCACTAGAGAGGGAGGGAGAATCAGAGGACGGGTTGGAAGGTGCACGTCGAGCAGTGCCCCTGCAGCACCACATTCTATGGCGCAAACGAGGCATAGGAGACACAAAAATAGCAAGATAAGAACAAGGTTGAGCCTCAGCGATGGTAGTTCCATGACAAATTAGAAAGTCATCAAAATGAAGGCCAGAGGCCCAAGAGAGAAACCAGAGGAAGGACATAATCATCTCCTCAGAAAGACCAGAGCATATCTCTAGACTATTCTCCCCTCTCAAGCTATGTGAGCTAGCACCATACAAACCATAGCCAGAGTAGAGATCAGAGGCTAGGTTGTGATGTGAATGAATCAACGAAAGCGGCTCCACAACAATCCCATGTATGATCCTTGATTTATCATTCTCTGTCATGCGTTGAGAAATACCCACCATTATTGTGGCATTGAAGAGAGCTGAGGTCTGGGGCACGCCGAAGCGTGCAGAGACGTTAAACAGATCGGAAGATAGGATGGGAGGATCAGAGTTGCTTGTGGTGAAGCAAATGAGCCCTGAATTCCTCAAATGCCGAGGTCCTCCATTCAGAGGGCTGTTATTTGTTCGGTACTGGGTAGGCATGTGTCGTCCCACCTTGCCCCACTCCTGTCCCATCGCATTTACATCCTGGCTATACACCCGTATTCGGGGGAGCTACAACCTTTTGGAACATAATTTTGCATTCATGTCCTTGATCATGATTCTGAATTATGTCTAGTGCTCCAGTGAGAAGAGTGTGCCAATTTTCCACCCCCAGGTTGGCAAGTAGATCAACGACCTTGTTGCCTTCCCGTTTAACATGATTGAATATGATTGCTCAGTTGGTGCGAAGCGATTGTTCTATTGCATCCAGTCTGGCTTCGAGTCTCCAAATGTTGGAAATTTTATGCGCATGAGCCCCATTGAGGAGCATTGTCTGTTATTATCTTATTAGGACATCCAAATCTAGCAAGGTTATTGGTCTCAAGAAACTGAATGATAGTGGAGTCATTTGCTTGTCTACATGGGATTGCCTCAATCCATTTAGTAAAGTAGTTTGTAGCTGTTAGAATCCATCTATGTTGACCTGAAGATGAGGGATTAATTTCTCCAATAAAATCCAAGCCCCATTGCTGAAATGGTCTCTCTGTTGCAATAGGCCTTAAAGGAAGTGGCAGTAAGTTTCTCTTTCCCTCAAACACTTGACATTTATGACATGAAGTGGTAAATTTCTTGATATCAGAGAAAACAGTAGGCCAATAGTAACCAGCTCTCAGTATCTTATCCACAGTGGACTTCCAATAAAAATGTCCACCACAATTACCTGCATGAAATTCTTCCATGATTTTGTTAGCCTCATTTTCAGTCAAACAGTTTAATAAGATACCCTCATGGTTTTTCCAAAGCAGATTGCCATCCATAACACAAAATTTTGAAGCTTTCATTTTTAGGAACCTACACTTAGTTCTGGACAACCCTGGGGGAGCACATAGGTTTTGTAACACATAACAGATACCAGAGTACCAGGGGGATTGTTCAAAGGCTACATAGATCTTTGGAGTCGCCAGCTCCGGTTCACTGTCCAGTTGGTTGATGTCCAAGGCTTGGAAATTTGTTTCAGACATTAATTTGGCCAAACCCTGCCCTTTTATTAGTTTTGTAGGTTTAATTTCAATATCAAATTCTAAAATGTTAGCAATCCATTTTCCTCTTCTGCCCTCTAAGTTCTCTTGAGTAAGTATGTCTTTAACAATTGGGCTTGGTACATAAGCTATAACATGGGATTATAGGATGTAGATTCTAAAGTCTTTAATAGCTTTGACCAAAGCATATGCTTGCTTTTCCATGATCTGGTACTTGAGGGGTGCATCTCTAAGAGCTTTACTAAAGAAAGCAATGGGTTTCTCATTTCCTTGGTCATCTTTCTGTAATAAAACAACAGTAATTGTGTGTTGGGAGGCAAAGGAAAATATGATAAATTCCCTGTCAAATTGAGGGTTGGTTAAGGCTGGGGTTTGAGTGAGGGAAAACTTGATGCCTTCAAAAGCTTGATTTGCTTCTACTGTCCATTTTACTTTTGAATCCTTTTTAAGCATGTTAATGAGTAATATGCTTAGTTCAGCCAGGTTCAGGATAAATCTCCTTAGGAAGTTGATTTTACCCAGAAAGGCTTCTAATTCCTTTATATTTCTTGGATGAGGAATTTGTAAGATAGCGTGGATTCTGTCTGGGTCAATCCTAATACCATCTTTGGAAATGATGTGACCCAACAGTTTACCTTCCTCTAAACCAAATAGGGATTTCTTAGGATTTAAGGAAATTCCATATTTCCTACAAGTTATGAATATCTGCCTTAGATGTTTCAAATGTTCTTGGTCAGATTTGGAGAAATGTGTGAGATCATCTAAATAAATGACAAGAAAGTCATGAATCTCTTTGGCAAAACCAATATCCATTGCTCTTTGGAATGTAGCCCATGCATTCTTCAACCCAAAAGGCATTTTAACATATTTGAAGGTTCCCCATGGGGTTGTAAATGTAGTTTTGTCCTGGTCATCAGGATGAACTAAGATCTGGTTGAAGCCTGAGAATCCATCAAGCAAGGAAATTCTTGAGGCCCCCACTACTCTCTGCAGGATGTGATCCATCTTGGGTAAGGGGTAATTATCTTTCAAGGATACTTGGTTCAGGTTCCTTAGATCAACCCAGAGCCTTATTTCACCAGTTTTCTTTCTTGTAGGGACTAAGTTTGAAATCCAATCAGAGAATCTGATTGGTGCTATAATGCCTGCTTTAAACATTTTTTTTACCTCTTGTTCCATTACTGGGAGGAGCATAGGATTGATTCTCCTCGATTTTTGTTTAAAGGGCTTTTGATCTGGCTTGAGCGGGATAGTGTGTTGTATTACAGAGGTGTCATAGGATTTACTCCATGCAAAGACATCCTAGAACTCTTTGAAGAGGTCAGTCTATTTAGGCTTTTGGTCATGAGGTAATGCAGCAGATAGTTTTATGATTTTGGGTTGTTTAACCATCCCAATGTTACACTCTTCTATGGCAGTGTTGAGGGGCTGCAATTTTGGTTTGCTGGGAACATCATTGGAATAAAAAATGTCTTCTAAAGGAGTTAAGCATGTTGGAAGAAAATTGTCCTTTAATTGTATCACTTCAGTTTCATCATCAGCTGTCTCCTCACAACTAATTTGTTGGATTTATTGTATGTTGTGTTTGTTGAAGATTGTAGGATGTAGCATTTGATTAGCTGTTTTGGGTGATATTGCTTGGTTATTCTGTTTACCCTGTATTTTTGATTGACTTGCTCTCTCACGCATTTGTGATTGACTTGCTCTCTCAGGTATTTGTGATTGACTTGCTATCTCAAGTATTTGTGATTGACTTGTTGTCTCAAGTATTTGTGATTGAATTGCTCCTTCAGTGTCAGTGTTTAGACCTGAAAATTCTTGTTGTAAAGTCAAGAACTTGTTTCTTTGTGTATCATCATCAAATAGTTGCCAGTCCTTGAAATTGTTTGGGACAAATGGTCTGTGTTTTATCTCAGCTGTAAAACAGTGGTGGGGCTCGAAAGGTAGCTTACAGGTACTTGCAAATGTGGCCAAACTATGAGCATGAAGATTCTCGGCTCTAGGAATTTTGGCAATCTGAAATTCAGTGAAGGAATTTAGTAATTCAACAGCAACAGACCTATAAGACCTCAGTCTTTTGTCATTGGTGACAAAATTGCCCTTTACTTGTTGGATAACTAGGTCTGAGTCTCCTAGGATTGAAACTTTTATGGCTTGTAGGGATTTTACTAACTTAAGGCCTAGTAAGAGAGCTTCATACTCAACCATATTGTTAGTGCACCTGAAGTTCAGTCTATAGGCTCGGCCCTCTGCATGGTTGTTTTGTTTGTTATGTATCCAAAATCCAGCTCCTGCCCCTAACTTGTTGGCTGATCCATCAAATTCAAGGAACCATAGGATTTCTTGTTCTAGGGGAGACTTAATAACTTCTTTCTGGTCTGGGATTGTGAGTTGAAGTTCTTGTTCTTCATTTAGTTTGTCTTTTAGAACAGTCTTATCACTTGATTGGGTCAGCTTTATTTCTGGAGCTGTAGCTTGTTCATTAAGGTCTTGATCTTGTTTGAGTCTCTTGGTATCATCATCATTTGTAAGACATGAATTATCATTATAGAGAATATATGAATCTATATAAGAATGGATAGCATATATGGGGAAGTTTTGAGGCTTTTCTTCACTGCTGACCATGTATTTCATGAGTGACTCTCTATATAGTCTCTTGGGTTGACCGAAGACTGTGATTGTGGCATATGACATGTCTAATTGTAGGGAACCTTGAAGTTTAGCCCCCATGATCTTGACAACGACATCCCATATTTGGGTGGAATATCAACAACTACAACATCCATTAAGATCGTTTTATTTGGATATTAGACAAGGGATACACACAAGTCTTTTATCAAGCCTAGACACTTAACTTGGCTGGAATCAAATGAGAATAGGTCCTTATATGGTCTAGTAGCGTCTAGATTCAGCCTTTCCATGACTGATTTTGGCATCAGGTTATGAGAGGCACCTGAGTCAAACATTGTATTGTGTAGTATCTTATCATGGATGTGCAAACTAACATAAAAAGGTAAGATCCATGTGCCTACTGTTTTTCCATCAACCTCTGGACCGAACATCAATTCTGGGGTGTCATCCAACACATTGACATTGTCTTTGTTTCGGGTGAGTTGAAGGGATTTCTTAATCTGTTGTTTGTAAATGTCATGCTTGGCTAGTTCTGAAAGAGGGATGGCTATTTTCAGTTTTCCAATTTCAGCTTCCAAGTCAAAGGGTCTTTCAGATTGAACCTTAGTGTTGTGGGTGACCACCTTTTCTTTGTTTAGTAAGTTTTCTTCTTGATCCTTGTCTTGATCTTGGGGCTTGTGTTCTTCATTCATCTCTTGAGGAATTTTCTTGGATTAGGCTGTAAAGATGATGCAGCCAATGGCTTCTGTGTTGAGGGAAGTTGTTCAGTAACTTCTTCAACGGTTACCTCCTTTGTAAGTGAATCAGTTGTGTTAATTGGTTCTGTGACTATGGCCCTCTTAGGCTGCAGCCCGTCCTTTGTTTTTTCAGGCTGTGTTATGTTTAGAGTTCTACTTCTTAGTTTGTATTGTTTATGAACTCCATAAACAGCTGTGCCATAGCCTTGTTTGAAGTCAAAAGACTCTCCTGACTTCGTTTGGAATTGTTCGATGTCATCATCTTTATGATCTTCTTGACTTAGGAAAACTTGGTGCTGATCATTAAGGCCCATTAGGTTGATGTGGGTATCATCCACTGGCTCACCTGAAGTGGATGTTTCAGCATAGTTTTCCTGAAACAGAGGTCTTATCTCTGGATCAGAATTAGCCTTGCCAACATTTGGGTTTTGATTTCTCCTAAAGTTTGGATTCCTGTTAGGGTTGTTTTGTGGTGCTTCCCATGATGCTTTTCTCTCAACCGATTCCACTCTATCACCCAATCTCTTCATACCATTAATTATTGCATCAAGTTTTTGGTCAAAGGCTGAGGGTTCTTCTTTGTATATGGTTCTTTTTTCCAATCTTGCTCTGTTTCTTTTATCAATCAGGTTTGCTTCTACTGTGACAGCAACCTTTTGGGCATCTTGGAGAGTTTCAGGTGATCTTTCCTTCAGCTGATACACCATGTCAGGATCAAATCTATCAGGGAATTTGTATAAAGCCAAATCAGGAGAAGGTCTTAAGTTTTGTGGTATTGCGTTGTATACATTGTTGAATCTAGCACAATACTCCAGAACGGTCTCTTGAGGACCTCTCTTGATTGTGTCATATTTAGCAAGTATGTGCAAGGGATCTTTCTTTTTCTCCCATCTGTTGGTAAAGGCTTGGTAAAGCTCATCAGGGGTTGTGATGGTATTTACAGGAAGTGACCTGAACCAAGTTTGGACATCACCTCTTAGGCTTTGGACAAAAATTCTCATCCTCACACTTTCATCATCTATCTCATAGTTTTCAAAGTGATCCTGCATCCTCCTGGTATGTTTAATAGCAGAGTAAGGGCCAGTGGAGTCAAAATATGAGATTTTGGCTTGGTAATCCTGAGGCAAAGCTGCAGGATTAGCAGGTAATTGCATAGGTGCATATCTGTTAGCCATGTTCACAAGGTTTGGGGGATTGACAAGGGCAACTGGGACAAAAGAAACAATGGGTACCACAGGGGTAACAGGTGTAGCAGAACCTAGAGTGTTGGTCAAGGGAGTATGTGCAGTGGATGAAGATGTGGGAGGGGGGCTTTGGGATGTGGATGGTGAACTAGGGGAATTGGGGTTGGACCAAAAAAGAACCTTGATTGGAGTGGAAATGGGGTTGGGGTGAACTGTCTCTGGACTTAAGTCAGCAAGCTTACCTGGCCCTTGCTGTTTCTTAACAAATTTAGGGATTGTGTTAGGATTTTCAAAGACAGGGGGTGGATTTGGGTCAGGATTTGACCTAGTGTACCGTGGATTCTTCTTGGGAGCCAGTTTCTAAACTAGTTTTTTGAGTTTTTCAGGAAAATTTTATATCTGCAAGGACTAGACAAGATTTTGAAATGGCTATATATATCTCAAAGCTAGTATGAAGATTGACTGAAGCAGCTCTTCCCTAAAGTTGTTAGTGTTAAACAGAAACAGTTTTGAAGGCTTCTTGACTGATATTAAGATTTCAACTATAGCTTTAGGAGATATATAGCAACTAGAAAATCCTAAAGGGTCCCCAGCAGAGTCGCCATTTATGTTAACACCCAGGTTGTTCCCTTTAACTCCCAAGGGAATATGGCCGGGGTAACCACTAACCAATCTTTGGATTACAGCTTCTAGCCCAACTGTAATCAGAGAGGGCTCTCTCTTTAAGGTTTGTCTCTGTTCTGTCGAGATTTTAGGCTAGTTATGAAGTGAGGGTTTTGGTTTATGTTTGGTTGGAAGGATGTCTTTCTGTACCTAAAGTGGAAATCTGCAGATAACGTTAGTTCATTGGGCAATGGAGTCTGTGGCTACTGGTTTTTTGAAATCTTGAGTTTGAGCAGCTGGAATTACAGGGCCATTTAAATATTTCATACAACAAACTTGAAATTATGATGGTGGAATGTAAACAACCAGTGAAAAGAAATTAAGAATTTTCCACTAAGCTGGGGTGTGAGAAAGAGATATATTCCTCAGGAGCAAAACTTGAATTCCTGAAACAATAATCCCTGTGAAAGATATAGCGTAAAAGGGTAGCAATTAAGAATTACACCTTTATTACTATAACTAAATAAAAACAACTTATAATAGCTAAGATTGAGTTCAGGGTAATCTGTGATTAAATCCTAGAACTATTCTTTCTCCTTGCCATTAACTGTAAAGCACAGAAACATGAAAGAGATATGAAAGATAACAAACACATGACAGAGAGTTATAAGAAAAACTTATTGTGCCATGAAATACGTAGGAATCCTGTAACTTTCAGGTAAACACCACAATGCATCAAACAACACAGAGCTTTGGAAATTCCACCGCCTTTGTATTACTTCTCTGAGAATTTACAGTAAAAGAACTATAGAAAAGATATCAACAACATCCAACCCCTCCAAACTCATGCGAGGGGGAATATATAGAAATGTTTCATACAAAATATCTCAGGCATTGAGTCATCTGAGAAATAAAATATCTTCACCAACTCATACAGAAGAAAGAAGATAATAAGTTATTGCAGCCTTTAATACAACATAAATGCTCTTTAATTCTGTGAGAAGATTTCGACCTTTGGAGGTCACTGAGTCGGTCGAATGCTTTGTTACAACTGCTGAATGACGTGTCTTTTCAGCTCTGTCCTCCTATAGCTTTTCGGCCCTGTCACCTGTGATTGTCAGTGCTACTGTGGTGGCCGAATGGTTTCGCTGAGTTGGCTCAGCCTCTTTTCTCCATACATGCTGATATATCAAAATTTTCCTGTGCATGACAACTTACATATTTCAAAATAAAAAAAAACTTAATTACTGGCTCTGGTTTAGCAGTAATTGTATCAATCCATTCCAGACTTCCTGTGTGGGCAATTGGTGTCTTAATATTGCCTCTATGGTCTCATCCGCCTCTGTATATTTATAGAAATTTGGAGGGGAATCAAACAAGTGATTGATTTCATTCATGATAAAAAATAAGCTCTCTACCCTGTTGTAGAGAGTCTGTCCTGATGCTGGCCCTGATTCTGCTGAAGTGCTGGCCTTTTCTGCAATCTGATTTGTAGCAAAGGTGTTGACCCTCTTGGCATAATTTTCATGGGAAAGTAGTCTTCCTGAGGTGCCCATTAGGCTAAGAAGACCTCTGTTCTGCAATGCTATAAATTTGTCCATGAATTTATTAATGTCTGTCTGCATATCCTGGCTTCTTCTCTCTAATGTCTGTACCAGGTTTCTTAGTGTTAGGACCCTTTTGACCATCGAAATGGTCTCAGTCCTGTTGGCAATTCCCATTGTGACCAGCTGAGAACTTGTTCTGTGATTAAGCACATTAATCATTCTGGTGGCAGCCTCAGGCATATTGCCTAGAGATGCCCTTACTCTTTGGATTTCCCTATGTGCTTTTCCAATGAGCCCCATCTTCTCATGAATAGCCTCAATATATTCCCACTGGTCAGTGATGGATTGGCCAATATTGGCCCATAGGACTCTCTTGAGCTCAGTTGTTACTTTATCAAGTGTGAGCTCTTTCTCTAGCTCATTTATCCTCCTTTTGAGAGTCTTTATCTATCTTTCTTTCTCAACTACGTTTTGCTTGGATTTATCATATTTTTCATTGAGCTTAGCCAAAGTTTATTTGGCTTGACTTAGCTCTGTCATTTGGGCCTCCAAGACCTGAATTTCATTCCTGAGTTTCTGCATGTCAAGACTTTGAGCATGCTCTGTTGTTGGTGCTGAGGTAGAGGGTGTTGTTTGCTCTATCTGTTGAATGGGAGGGGTAGTGGTTTGAGGAGTTTCTTCCAGATTGATCATTTCTGGAGGGGGCTGAGAAGTTTGGCCCGCCTCTTTCTGTTGTAATGCTGCCTGTAGTGCAGCCTCTAATTCTCCCAACTTTTCTTGTGTTAGGATGAGCTGTTTGTATAGTGACACCAGCATAGTTGTTGCATCCTTATCATGTCTCAGCTGGGAAACTTCTTCAGTTAGGGGATGAAGAGTTGCTGGGATCTTGATCATCTTCCTTAATGCTGCCATATCTGCATCCCTTAGCTTCAACAGCTCCTGCACAACTTTGACATCCTTAGGATCATGCCCAAGCTCTATTATGATGTCCTCCAAAGCTTTGATTCTATTGTCCTTTGCTTGAGAGGATGCTCTTTCCAACTCAAGTTGGGCAGTTGTATTATTTAGGCTATTTTCTAGCCCGTAATTCACCAATGTTTTATCTGCCAAGGAGGCATATACCATCTCACCCGTTTTCTTATGTAATTCAATCTGATCCATCGGGTGGATGTCCTTGGCAAGGACCTCAAGATTGGTCCTGATGTAGTCTGCAGCTGTCTGTGGCTACTGCACAGCTGGCATGAAGTGGCTCATAATCATCTTGCCCTCCTGGACATCATAGGCAGACATAAGTCTTTGCTGGTTGGTGGGAGCCATTTTCAACAAATGATTATATAATCGTATCCTTATGGGCTCATTCCTCTTCTTTATGTCCATGAACTGCTGCTTGATGCTCTGTTCACCTCCTCTTTGTTGGCTTGAGGAGCTAACTTCTCCTCCTGCTATCCTCTCTTGTTCCTGCTGGAAGGAACTTGCAGAGGCCTCCATGCTAGGTGCGCCCATGCCCAAAGATTGCCCTATTAGCATTTCTTCCTCTGAAAAAGGATTCATTCTTTGCCTCTCTTCCCCTTGAGTTGTTGATGTTGTGAGGGGAGTCTCTCTGTCCCATTTCCTCCTTATTTCCTCCGTTTGAGGGGTTTGGAGGACTGAAGCTTCAGCTCTTCTTTCTTGCCTAGGAGGCACAATTTGTGGTGGCTGCTGCTCAGTGACCATTGGGGCCTCTGCTGTTTGCTCTTCTTGCACTGCCTTTTCTTTTTCTTGTTGCTGTACCTGTTGTTATTGCTGTGCTTCCTACTGTTGTACCTGTTCCTGAAGTGGCTGCTCTAGCTCCATTTCTTTCTCCTTGCCTTTGCTAGAGGTTTTATCTATAGCTTTGACTGCCTTCTGATGTGCTGTGGAGGATGAGGCAGCTGCTCCAACTTGAGTGCTCCATTTTGTTTGATTTGCATATTTTTCTATGTGAGGCAACCTCACATGGTCATAACTGGACAACCTATACTTGACCCTTCTTAAGGTTATGAAGTGATTGGGGTCATAAGGTTTCCAGAGGAAACTGGTCT
>APFE030347726.1:0-35383 GCA_000404065.3 Pinus taeda
AGGGTATACTTTGGGAAAGTACACAAAAGCTAGTTTCCATGATCGGGACAACAGAGCACATGCAGTCCTTGAAAGGATCCACTCTGATGTTTGTGGACCTTTCTCGATAGCCTCCACTTCTAGGCACAAGTATTTTTTCATCTTTATGGATGACTACTCATAGAAGTGTTGGATCTTATTCATGCAAAATAATGATGAGACTTTCTCGAAGTTCTTAGAGTTCAAGGCACTAGTGGAGAAAGAAATGGTCTTGAAGGTGAAGGCTCTCAAGAGCGATAATGGAGGTGAGTACGTGTCGAATGAGTTCAAAAATTTCTGTGCAAAAGAAGGAATTCAACAAGAGTTAACAACACCCCACAATCCACAGTAAAACGAGGTGGATGATAGGAAGAACCAAAGCATTGTGCGAGAAACATGGGTGATGTTGCATGACCAAAGCCTACCTCTGTACTTGTGGGATGAAGCATGAATCACAACGGTCTATTTGTAGAACAAGAGTCCTCATCGAATTCCTGGCATGATTACACCAGAGGAGGATTTCTCAGGGAGGAATCTGGATGTGTTTCACTTCAAGATATTTGGAGCTTTGGTTTATTTCCATGTCTCCAAATAATTAAGGAAGAATATAGAGCTGACAATAGAGTTGGGGGTAATTATGGGTTACACAGAAACTCCCCACATCTACTGTGTGTATTTTCGATCCCTCAAAATGAAATTTGTGTGACGAGATGTCAAATTTGATGAAGACAAAACCATGTGGTGCTCTCTTGAGAGGGATCCTAAGATCCCACTGAAGGAGGAGATTTTAGCTCCAAAGGAGGAGCCTCAAAATGTTGTGGAGAAGCCACAAGTTGAGGAGCAGATATTGGAGACAACCACTCAATCAAAATCATCCAAAGAAGGGAGGAAGAAAACTAGTGAAGCTAAGAGACTTGTGTAGGATGCAAGGGAGAAAGTGGGTGCTCCTTCAAATAAGCATAAGTAGAGAAGGTCACCAGATCAGTACAATGGATACATGGCTATAATGATTGAAATAGTAGAGTCTGAGCCATCCTCTTTCAAGGAAGCAATAGAGAAACCTGTATGGGTTAATATAATGGTGGAGGAGTATGAATCCATCGTGAAGAACAATGTCTGGGAAGTGGTCCCAAGACCAACAGATAAATCATTTGGGGTTCGAGATGGATTTTTAAGGTGAAGCATGAAGCAGGAAAAAGCATAGAAAATTAGAAGGGCATATTTGTTTCCAAGGGGTACTCTTAGACAAAGGGGATTGACTATGAGGATACTTTTTCTCATGTAGCAAGGTACTCATCCATCATACCAATCCTTGCTTTGGCTGCATAGATAGAGTGGAAGATCCACTAGATGGATGTGAAAAGTGCATTCTTCAATGGATTTATTGAGGAGGAGGTGTATATCGAGAAACTAGAAGGCTTTGATACTTTTGATCGAGAGTGTCATGTGTGCAAACTCAAGTGAGCATTGTATGGTCTCAAGCAAACACCCCATGCTTGGTACACTAGGATCAATAGATATCTCACCACTTTTGGCTTCACCAAAAGTGAAGCGGATACAAACCTATATCATATTTGGTAGAAGGTAAATTGTTGATTATTTTTTTATATGTTGATGACTTGATCTTGACTGGTGATGAGAATCTCATAAGATCTTGTAAGGAGGACCTTGTAAGAGAGTTCAAGATGAAGGACATGGGTCTCATGCACTAATTCCCTGGATTGGAAGTGTGGCAAGGTGATGGGGAACTATTTGTCTCTTAGGGAAAGTATGCCAATGACATACCTCAGAGGTTCTGCATGGACAAGTGCAAACCCATGGAGGCTCCTCTAGCAACCAACTCGAGGAAATAGGATGCCACTTCAGGTGAGTAAGTGGATGCAACTTTTTACCGACAATTGGTGGGTTGACTCATCTATCTTGTGAACACACAACTAGGCATGTACTTTACAACCAACCAACTGAGTCAAGCTATAGTTGGGCCAACCAAACTATTTTGGAGGGCAACTAAGCATGTTCTATGGTACCTTAGAGGCACTACCCAGTTTGGACTATGGTACAAACAGATAGAGGGAGTGAAGCTATGTGACTTCACAAATGTAGATTGGGTAGAAAGTCCATCAGACTGGAAAAGTACTTCGGGTGGAATCTTCAATGTTGGATCCAAAGTGGTTTCTTGGTACAATAGGAAACATATATCTGTGGCACTCAGCATGACATAAGCATAAGACATGGTTGCAAGTCAAGCAACATGTGAGGCGATCTAGATGAAAAAGATACTTGTTGGATTGTTTGGTCAGATGATGGATTCTACTATGATTTGTTATGATAATTATAGTTGTATCAAACTCTCTGAAAATCATGTTTTTCACGATAGGTCCAAGCGTATTGATATTTGGTATCACCATCTACAGGATTGTGTGCAGAGGTAGATTATGTTGTTGCAGTACATTTCGACATAGGAACAAGATGTTGATATTTTGACAAAGGCCTTGTCAAGAGGGAAGTTTGCGTTCCCTAGTTGCAAGATAAGGGTGGTTGATAATCCCTTTCTTTCTGAAGGGCATGTTGAAAATGCAACAATAAAATCCTAGTTTGGCGTTGCCTTGGTCAAACTAGAGAAAATTCAAATTTCTATTTTAGAAGAAACTTTGGAGGTAATTAACTAAGGTGACATGGCACTTATCACTCAATTAACTCAATTAATTCGAGTTTGGGAAGTTTGAGTTCAGTTTAGTATGTTTGATTGCTAATTTTTAGCAATCTATATTAGTTAATTTGAGTTATTATTAGTCTAACTAGTTGTAACGGTTGGAACAACTAGTGGAGGTCAATTTTTGGAAGTGGAACTTCAACCACACTTAGTGATCCACTGGTTAACTGATCAGTGAACCCAAAATAATTGTTGCATGCTGAGAATTCGAGTTACCCAGTTGAGATGGAGATTCCAAGGCAATGTATTTTCATTTGTAGCATATTCCAATGTGCAGAGGTGGTGCATGTAGTTAGAGGAAGGACCCTAGGGAATGCACAATTCAATAGTGGGAAATTACTAAATAATAGGGGCGAATATCCTAAGGGACAATGCAAGGAAACAGGGGCTTTGAGGGCTTGAAAATTGGCTAAGTTTTGGCCAGAGTCAGTCAGTTAGGCAGAGGGATAGAATATACACTTGTAGGTTGTGCTCAAGCTTGAGAAAGCAAATGTATTTCATTTCTATTCTCTGATTAATGCAATAGAGGTAGTAAGGGGTTTTGAGCAGTTTCTTTCCCATAAATAAAGCTTTGTGCATGTGTGATCTTTCCTTTTGCATGTATATGATTCTTGTTCTAGATGGTGAATTCACTTCCATAGATCATTAGAGTAGCTTCAAGTCTTGTGATTTAGTAATTTTCATGAGTAGTATTGAATCTACACTTTAATCTATACAAAAATTAGCCCACCTGCAAGTATTAGCCCCTAAATTTTTCCTTGTTCTTGATCTTTTGTAGAGTCTAAGTCATCATCCTTTCATTCAAATTCTATATTTATTGGTTTTTCTCCTTTGGTAGGACTTCCTATTTGACAACATCTTTTAATACTCTAAATACCACATATCAAATATACACTATCTTCTTAGTTTCTCGAATTTAAAGCTTATGAAATTTTAGATCACATATATATATCCAATAAAGATACACTTAAATTTTCTTATTTACCTTACTACTATTCTCCTTTGGGACATGTACATAATCATCATAGCAACAACCAAATATGTTGAGATATTTATAAGATGGTTTCTTACTAGTTCATACCTCATGTGGAGTCTTATCATTTAATATTGACGAGAGTGGTCTATTAAACAGGTAGCACATAGTGTCCACTAACTCTTCCCATAATTCTTGTTTGAACCTAACACCGTCGAGAATGCTCGTTGCCCTATCCATCAACAACCTCTTCATCCTTTCTACAACGCCATTTTACTAAGGTGTGTATGGAGTAGTATTTTTCCTTGCTATACCACACTTCTTACATAATTCTTTAAATTAATTCCCAACCAATTCTCCACCATTATCTATCGTCGACACCTTAATTTTATTTTCTATGTGATTTTCAATAAGAGCCTTAAACTATATTAATTTTTTATTGGATGTCTTTCTCAGGTTATAAATCCATGTATTCCTTGTTCCAGGGGGGTAGCTCAATTGGTGATCGAAGTAATGTGGGTCCTTAGAAAACTCAGAGATCCAAGGTTCAAATCCCCTAGGTTGTTGTAAACACCCCACCTTGACCAGGGAAACTTTTTGGGGCTAATATTCGCAGGTGGGCTAATTTTACGCACTTTTTCCACAAAAAAGATTCGGCAATTTCCATTTTTTCTAAAAATGATTTGCCCCAATTTTATATTATAAAATTATTTTACCTTAAAAATCACCATAATTTTATATATACTAATATAAAATAATTATAAATATGAATATTTTTACAAAAATATCACCAAACATTTTACAATATGCAGATTAGAGACTAGTAAGATTCACCAAGGTTTCTGAAATCTAGGATAAAATTCCATCCTTAAAATTTTCCCTAACTTTAACCTCAGTGAAGTGTTCACTTGTTGACCCAACATCCCTTATGCAGTTAGAGAAGTAGGGTATTTGTGTGTGTGTGTGTGTGCGTGTGTTCTTTTCGAGTTCTAAAAAATCGATGTAGGTGCTACAAATGCACCTACCCTAGCGAGACATTTCTAGTGATGTAAAAGTTGGACCCTCAGACTTGAAATTAAGCTTCTTGGGCTCAATGCGCAAGTACACATGCTCTCCAACCTGAAATTCCTTAAATTCCCTGTGTTGATCTGCATAAATCTTCTGTCTGTCCTATGCTACCTTTATGTTTTGCTTGATAACATGCATTTCCTGTTCCATCTCTGCTAACATGTCTGGTCCTATCAACACCCCGTTCACTATATCACTTCAACTGATGGGGGTATTACAACTCCACCCATAGAGTGCCTCAAACAGACTCATCCTTAGTGACTCCTAATACCCATTGTTGTAAGCAAACTCTACGAGTGGAAGGTACACTTCCCACTTTCACCACTGATGCATACCATACATTCTTAACATGTCCTCCAAAATCCTATTGACCCTATCTGTCTATCGATATGTCTGCGGATGATAAGTTGCGCTGAAGGCCAATTGGCAACTCTGTACCCAGACTTGCAAATAACTCCTTCCAAAACTTGGAAGTGAACTTAGCATCTCTATCTGACACAGTCTTCTTAGAACACCATGCAACCTCACTATCTCCCTGATGAAAACCTATGCTACATCATTATCTAAATAAGTAGACTTCATTGGAATGAAGTGTGCTACCTTTTTCAACCTAACCACAACCATAATAGAATCATGATGTCTAGATGTCCTTAGCAAACCTATAATGAAATCCATGGAAATGACCTCCCATTTCCACTCTTGAATCAAAAATGGTTGTAGTAGACCACCTGGATGCTTACACTCTACTTTTACCTATTGACAATCCAAACATATAGCCACAAACTCTACCACTTCCTTCTTTATATTCAGTCAATATTAGAACTTCTTCACTATTGTCAATGTCTTCAGATATCCCGGATGACCTAAATATGGATTAACATGAAATTCTCTCAAGATAAACTTCTTGAGCTTATTGTTGTCTAGAACATAGATCTTGTCCCTAAATCTAACCAAACCATCAGCGGTGAGGTGATGGTCCACATCCTTGATTCATAACATACCACTTGTCCCTCCTGCATCAAGACTCCACCAAGTCCTCTCTTGCAAGCATATGTTCATACCACAAACTCTTTATCTGGGTCTGAAATCCTGAGAATTGGAGCATTTGCTAACAACTGCTCAAACATTGCTGCACATTCCTCTGTCCATTCAAATTTCTTTCCTTTCCTCTACAACAAGGTGATAGGATAGGTGATCCATGAGAAGTTCCTGATGAATCTCCTGTAGTAGCCTTCCAACCCCATGAATGAACTGATCTCATGCACATTCTTAAGAGTTTTCCATTCCATGATAGCTTCTTATATTTTCCAAATCCACTGCTATGCCTTTCTTGGAAACCATATGCCCCAACTAATGTACCTTTGTCTGAAAGAAATTTCATTTACGAAGCTTGGCATAAAATTGATGCTTTCTTAGCAATCTCAATACTGTTGCTAAGTGTTCAACATGATCTTCCTCATTCCTAGAATATATTGATATGTCATCAATGAATACAATAACAAACTTGTCCAAATAAGGACACAACACACTATTCATCAAGTACATGAAAGTTGTTGGAGCATTAGTCAAACCAAAAGGAACCACAAAAAACTCATAATTATTATACCTAGCCTGGAAAGTAGTCTTGCAGATGTCCTCTTCTTTAATGTGTACTTGATGGAATCCTGATCTCAAATCAATCTTCAAGAAGACTCCTGCTCCCTTCAACTGATTAAACAAGTCATCAATCCTTGGAAACAAATACCTATTATTGATTGTTACCTTGTTCAACTTCCTGTAATAAATGCACAGTCTAAGAGTGCCATCCTTCTTCTTCACAAATAATACCAATGCACCCCACGATGATACACTTGGCATAATGTATCCTTTGTCAAGCATTTACTTCAACTGCAACGTCAATTCCACTAACTTTGGAGTGCTCATCCTATATGGTGCCTTTGATGCTAGTGCTACCCCTGGTACCAACTCAATAGAAAAGTCCACTTCATTATGAGGTGACAACTATGAAATCTGTGTGGGAAACACATCTTGAAACTGCTGCAATTTTGGGTACCTCTTCAAAACTTCCGCATCTTCAACATCCTTACCTTTATCACTGGAAATATGCACTACAAATAACACACATCCTTTCTTTTGATTGCGCTTCGTCTACATAGTTGTAACCATTCTAACTAATGTTGCCTTCTTCTTACCCTCAAGATTCTCTATTCTCCATTGTCATTTAAGCACTTAAAAGCCTTGTCATAAAAATCTACTTTGATCCTATGAAGATACAACCAATCCATACCCAACAACATACTCTATGATCCCAACAGAAGTACATTCAAATGTACTAATGTAGGCATACCATTAAGCTCAAATGCACAAGCTCTTACCTAGTGATGAACTCTCTTCTTAGTACATGTATCCGACTGCACTAACCAAGACTTTGCATGCATAAGAGAAGTATGCACTTCCCTTATGATGTTGACTCTTTCACCCTGTGGAATGCTTATCTTGCCAAGATGGTACAAAATTTTATCATGCACATGGTAATCCAATTCCTCAACTTGGTTTCCTTGACACAAAGTTGCATATACATTTTTAAAGTCTTCATCTAAATCATACTGTTCAACATAGATCTCATGCATGATAGAATTATGCTTAAGAATAATTAAAGCACTAACAATTAGTCTAGAAAGCATGCCAACAACCTTGTTAAATATACCTTTCTTATACCTTATCACCAAGTGGAATTGCTGCAAGAATCCCATCCATCTGAAGTGCCTCACTTGTTGTAGCTTAGTTTGTGATTACAAGTATTGCAATGGTTGATGATCAATGTGAATGATAGTACCCTTTCCCATCAAACAATGTTTCCACTTTTTCACACTTTGTAACAATGCATACAGTTCCTTGTCATAAGTAGGATAGTTAATTACTGCACCATAAAAAGTTTCAGAAGGGTAACATATGGTCTCACCATGTTGCATCAAGACTGCTTCCATGACATTGTTATGAAACCATCTCACAAAAAGATAGAAAATATAGATAAATGCCTTAGAAATAAGATTCTTCGAGGGGGAAACCTCCTTTACATTACAAAAAAGAACAATTCTTTGATGATATAAATGACAAGACCTCCTTTCTATATATAGGAGTCTAAGGGGTCATAATATAATCAGAGCCAACATAACCATAATAATGTAAGGGCACAATAATAACAATAGTGGGCTTCTATGGGGCACAATAACAACAATATGGGGACTACATGGGCACAACAATATAATAAGGGGGTTGTACTAATAACAATAAGGGATTACATTAGTAGTATAGGGCCTAACATGCCCCTTTCCTTCAAAAAGTGTTGTACTCAATGCTTGAGTAGTTTTGTATGCTTCTGTATAAAATTATCATCCTTCCATGTGGAATCTTCAGTGGGTAAGTTATTCCACCTAATCAAATACTCTAAAATTGATCGATTTCGTAGCTATTGACTTCTCGGTTCTAGGACTACTTCAGGTTCCAATATGATTTTTCTTTCCTTGTCAAGTTCTGGAAATATTGTTTGAACTGGGATCTTTTGCAACTTTTGAATGAGTGGCCACACTTCTTTGTCCTTATTCCATTCATCCCTTGCTTCATTTATCCAATCTGGTTGGATAATAGAAATAGCACAAAACAATGCTTACACATCCTCATCCTTTCTTAAGAGTACATTTGCAACAACATTTTTCTTCCCTTTTTTATAGATGATTTCAAAGTCATAACCCAACATATTTGTGACCCATTTTTTATGTTCTTCTAAAGGAAATCTTTTTTCTAAAATGTATTTAAGAATATCATGATCCATTTTTGCCTTGAAGTGTCTTCCCATTAGGTAAGGTCGCCATTTCTTAAGGGCATGTAGTATTGCCAACATTTCCTTCTCATAAATAGCTTGCTTGAGATGTAGCCGTAAAAATACCTAACCGCCTACATCAAAACTTCTTTCACTGTGATGTTGATCTGCCTATTGTTTCTTTCAATTTTGCACCAAAGTGGCGTTATCCTTTAAAATATGGAGAACTTGTTGATGCTCGATGTGATCTTTCATTGCTTGAATATTTTTCTTCTTTGTATGTCCTTCTATCTTGAGAGTTTGAGGAGTGGTAATTTCTTCCAATGCATTACAAGATATGGTTGGATTCATTTCTTGATGCTCGATGTGATCTTTCACTGCTTGAATATTTTTCTTCTTGATATGTCCTTCTATCTTGAGAGTTTGAGGAGTGGTAATTTCTTCCAATGCATTACAAGATATGGTCGGAATCATTTCTTGATGCTTGATGTGATCTTTCAGTTCTTGAAAATTTTTCTTCTTGATATCTCCTTCTATCCTGATAGTTTGAGGAGTGGTAATTTCGGCCAATGCATTACAAGCTATGTCTGGATTCATTTCTTCTTTCTCGAAGTGATCTTTCACTTCTTGAACCTTTTTCTTCTTGGTATGTCCTTCTATCTTGAGAGTTTGAGGAGTGGTAATTCTTGCCAATGCTTTACAAGATATGGTCAGATTCATTTCTTCTTTCTCTAGGGTTGGTTCTTGGTGTATATCCTCTTCTTTTGATGTTTCTTGATCCTTTTCTTCCTTCTCTTCACAATCAATGTAAAATAATTTCTTCTCAGCACGCTTATGACCCTTAATGTATTTGTTATCACAATTGTAACAAAGTCCTTTTGCTCTTTTTCTTCCAATTGTTGTGGTGTCAACCTTGTAGGTTGTGGAAGGCTAGGAGAAGCAACACTTCCATATTTATAATTGTGAGGAGTAGACTTCCTTGTTTCCATAATTTTTCTTTCCACTTTTATTGCCAACCTAAATGCCTTCTCCAATGAATTAGGTTCCCAAAGACAAACCTCATGTTGACTGTTATCCTTTAAAGTCCCCATGGAGACATCAACCCTCTTCTTCTCTCGAATATCATTTTCCCTTATATTCAATTTTTGAAATTCCTCAACGTGCTCTACCATTGAACACTTTTGTTTGAGATTTATCAATTGGCTAAAGAAGGTGCTTCTCTTTGTATCCTCATAATGTGCTATCATTTCCTTTGTGAAAATTGACCATGTAACAAGTGGTTTACGAGAACAAAGCCCTTTATACCATAAAAATTGATCTGGTTCTAAAGGTGAAGATGCAATACGTATCTTTTGTAGCATTTTCACCTCATGTAGATCAAAATATTGCTCCATTTGTAGTATCCAATTTACTAGATCCTTGCCATCAAACTTCCTCATATCGCCTTTTCTTGATTTTAGGAGCTCGATCTTGAAACAAATGTAGCTCTGTAATTTCAAATCTTCCATTTCTGCAATCACAACCTGCAATAGCCCTTCGCGTCCTCTTTCCAATGCCAATAGTCTGATCGAAATTGGATTCTCCAAGAAAGAGTTATACACAATCTCCCAAAATGACATGATTATATAAATTTTCAGAAGAGCAAACTTGTATGAAGTTCCATGTGTCACTGTTTTGACCTTTGGATCTAAAAAATATACATAGAAAACTACAGTCTGTCCTCTTTCTGTAACTTATGAAATTTCAATCTGATGTTCAGTGAGACAGTTATGACAATTTTCCCCAGGTCACCTGTTTGGGATGTAATTTGGGAGGCTGCAAAAACCCTAACTGTCTTGGATTGTATCTCTAAAAATATATCGAAAGAAGATTTGAAATTTGGGTTTGAGATTCCTCACAATTTTGGCTCAAATTATTTTTAATTTCAGAGTCTGAACCTTCATAGAAAACAAATTATAGCGAAAATTTCATGATGACCTATTTGAGATGAAATTCTGGAGCTTGCAAAAACCCTAACTTTCTCAGATCATATCTTTGAAAATATAGTGATACAATATCTGAAATTTGTACCCAAGGTGTAGACCAATTTCTTCTTAAATGGGTTTTTGTTTTAGCTTCTGAAACTTCGTAGCGAAAACGTTATAGTGAAAATGCCACGTTGGCCTGTTTGGAGCAGCAAAACCCTAGAATCCAAAGCTCTGATACCAAATGTTATGAAACCAACTCACAAATAGATAGAAAAGATAGATAAATGCCTTAGAAATAAGCTTGTTATAGGGGGAAACCTCCTTTACATTACACAAATGAACAATTCTTCGATGATATAAATGACAAGACCTCCTTTCTATACATAAGAGTCTAAGGGGTCATAATATAATCAGAGCCGACATAACCATAATAATGTAAGGGCACAATAATAACAATAGTGGGCTTGTATGGGCAATAATAACAACAATATGGGGCTACGTGGACACAACAATATAATAAGGGGGTTGTACTAATAACAATAAGGGGTTACATTAGTAGTATAGGGGCCTAACAGACATAGTCACTTGCATCTATTTGTATCTCAAATGTTTGTCTTAAACCAGGAAGTGCAAGAACTGGAGCTATACCGATTTTCTTCTTCAATGCATCAAAACATTTTTTCTGCTTGCCTCCCCATTGATAAACCCGCTTAATGCTTATCAAGGCATGTAATGGAACTGCAATTGAAGAAAAGTTAGAAAAAAAAAATTCTCCAATATTGGGTTGCTCCCAAAAAGATTATTACCTCAGTTACATTAGTGGGCTTAGGCCAATCAACAATGAATTTGAACTTTGAGGGATCTATCTTCAATTCACCCCCTCCAACAATATGTCCCAAATAAACTAATGAGGTCTTTCCAAACTCACACTTAGACATCTTTAAAAACAAATTCTCTTTCTTCAAGGTGTCTAAAACTTGTTTCACATGCCTGACATGTTATTCACAAGACTTTGTAAATATCAATATGTCATCTAAGTAGACAATTACAAAATCATCAAGAAAATGCCTTAAGACATCATTCATAACTCACATGAATGTTGCATAGCATTACAAAGCTCAAATGGCATAACCAACCATTCAAACAAACCTTGCTTTGTTTTGAAAGTTGTCTTCCATTTGTATCCTTCAGCAATCCTAATATGATGATAACCACTTCTCAAGTCCAACTTAGTGAAATACACAACATATTTAAATTTATCAAGCAAATCATAAATTTGAGGAAGAGGGTAACGATTCTTTACGGTTATCTTGTTCAAGGCTCTGAAATCTACACACATGCGCCATGTACCATCTTTCTTTGGTACTAACACAATTGGTGACCCACATGGCGATGTGATTGGTTTGATGACCCTTTTGTCAAACAAATCTTGTATTTTTCTTTTAATCTCTGCATTCTCTAGAACTGACATCCTGTAGATGCCAATATTTGGAAGAGGACAATCTTGTTGCAATTGGATCTCATGTTGGATACTTCTTTTAGGAGGTAATCCTTTGGGCTCCTAAAACATCTCATCATATGCGTTAAAAACCTCATACAAATCAGATGTTAACATTGCATCACATCCTTGGAAAGCTTCATTTTCAACATTCTCTTTGGGTTTGATAATAAAGAGTACAAATTTCTTACTAGCATTGACTAACCTCTTCATTTGTCTAGCATTTACAAGTGACAAATTCAACTTCTTGTTATGTGCTCTAACAATGTACTCAACTCCATTTATAAACAAGTGATACTTGTTCTCATGGTGATGAAAGATGGCTCTCCTATCATATAGATATGGGCTCCCCAAAATAATACCACAAATGTCAAGTGGAATGACATCAAGTTCTACCTCATCTATAAAGTTTGCAACGATGGAAAATCTTAATTTACATCTTTTTGTCACATGCAATTTTGCATTGTCACATATCCAACCTAAAGGATATGGTTTAGGATGAGGGGTTGTTTCCAAATTCAATTTCTTGATAGTGTCTTCAGAAATGAGGTTTGCTTGTGAACCACTATCAAACAATGTGTCTATCTTGGTATGTTTTGAAATGAGTCTAGTGTGGTAAAGCTCTACTCTTTCCTTTTCATGTTGAGTTTCATTAAGAATACTGCTTGAAGAACTAGTACTTGCAATAGAACCCTTACCTTTGAATCCCATGGTTGTGATCTTTGTTTCATCCCCAGAGTCAAATCCTAAATCATGTTGGGTAGTTGAAATAGTCTTTTGTTTTCCTTTGTTGTTAAACTTTTTGGGTCTCATTTCAGGATGAAGTTTCCAACAATAGTCTTCATCATGGCCTTCTTTTGAACATTGTTTACATGTGAGTTTTTCTCCCTCCTTTTTGATTAAAGCATTCTTCTCGCCTTTGCCTTTGAATTTCCCTTTCCTTTATCACCATTCTTGAAAGGATTTTTGCTTCCCTCTTGAAGAACATTATTCCCTCTTTCTTCTAAATGAGTTGCTTGTACACAAACTTCATCTAGTTTTGTAGGGTTAAACATGAGAATTGTGTCTCAAATAACTATGAAATCCTCCAATATATTTGAGCAAAGTATCTTGTGAGGAAAAATATATACCAAAAATAAAATCCCTTTTTCTAAATTATTGAGTATAAGATTGTACATTTTTTCCCCTTAGCTTGGCTAAAGTTTTTCCAGTCCATAATAGTTGTTTGGATGCATGCTAATGGATAAAATTGCCTTCTTATTGCAAGAACAAAATCATTCCAAGAGGATAAATCCTTACCATGTTTCTTCATGTCCTCTTGAATTTTGGCTTTCCACCAAATTAGTGTTGCACCTTCCAATCTAAGAGAAGCAAGTTGAATCTTGGTTTCATCATCTTTGTTTCTTTGTATCCTACAATATACTTCAATTTTATGAACCCAATTATCCAATCCCTTTACATTGTCCTCTCCATTGTACATAGAGAATTCAAACTTAATATCAAGCTTAATAAAAGGAGTTTCACCAAGACCTTTTGGGGAACTTGGAGGTGTTTTTGAAAGGGCAGTAGTAGTAGAAGAAGATGAGGTTGAAGATGGAGGTGGGGATGGAGGTGAAGGTTGTGTCTTGTCACCATTTCATCCATTCCCTTTTGGAGGCTTGCCCCCTTTTCCTCCACGAGGTTTTGAGCTTTCTCCTTGCAACCTGGAATTCCTTTCCTCATACATAACCTTAACCATCTTAGACATCTCAAAGAATTATTTTCTGAAATTTTTCTCATCTTTAGACATCCCTTCAATACCTTCTTCATGTGTCGTGACTATTGAAGCTTGGGGTGTTTTTGTTCTCCTTGAAACAATTTGAGATCTTGGCTCCACAAGTTCTCCTTATCCTACTTTGAACTTCAACCTTGTAAGCATCAAAAAACACTTGCAAGCAAATCAATTCTTCACAAAAATCTTGAGCTCTGATACCAAAATTATCTGTATGTGTAAACTTGAAGATTTTTTTAACAATTTTGCAAGGTGAAATTATATGTGTTTTGGGTAGAGGACCAATTTACTAAAAACATAAAAGATGATTTTTATCTTAGTTTTGCAGAAAAAAGAAGACATCAGTACCATAACAACATACACAAGATAACAAATGATGGAGGAGTTCACCCCTCCTGAGCTACATCTCTTGTTCCAACTTCCAATGTTAGGACTCTTTCATTATGCTCAAAAATATGTGTTTACATCAAGTTACTGTGCTCAAACTGATAAAATAATGTCTCCAATGGCTCTAGAACAGTAAAAAACCCCTAACTGAGCTCTTTCTGCTCTCAAAAAGGTCAAAAAATTGACCGAGTTATGGTCCAGAGAAGTTTTCCTGCTAACTCCTCTACATTCTCACCCACCTATAATGCATCCTACAATTTCCACAATTTTCGGCATCGTGGAGCGACAAATTCGCCCTGCATAGGCAAGATTCACACGAGATTGGGTGCAAATTGTTGAATGTTTTAAATGTGCAGTGACCCCATGAATGGAAAGATCAAGGCCACATGGCTAGTTTGGTGTTGTAGGATCCATGCAGTTTGAACTAATGTGCCAATGGATTAACCGGACTTTGACTGTGGTTAGCGCTGTGGTTTGGTTTATATCACAAGGTTAATCATTTGAATTCCTACACCAAACACTGTATCCCGAACTGTGGTAACTTGAACCATGGATTGGGGCCATGGTTAACCTTGCTCCCTCGATGCCTTGACCTATGGTCTCATGGGTTGTGGTGGACCGAAGACTAGGGGTTAACCCCGACCCCATCCCACAACTTGCCAACCATTAAAGTTTAAATACAACTGTGCTACTATATATGTAAAGTAACATTGTAGCAGAGTTAGTGGAGGTCTTGCCTAGTCTATGCGAGGTCTAGTATTTGATTACCCAGGGGTTGTTTGGCTTCCATACAAAATTTTGGTCGATCATGAGGAGGCCACGTGGCACCCACTAGTTGGCCCATGTAGCACTCCCTCATAGGGCCACCACAACAAACATTCAATGAATGAAAATTAACCACACCTCAACCGATCAGCTGATGCAAAATGTCCACCAACCATTAGCCAATGAAGGACACGTTCATCTTGCCAAGTCATGGCCTAGTCAATGTACAGACTGCTAACTAGGAATCCCTCCAAACCATTTTTTAAAATTTTCATTGTTTCCCAAATCGATCAGAACACGATATTAGAAGCATCCGATGTCGGATTTGAGTGAAATGAGTTTTGTTGGATTTAGGTCGTTGTGATCTATCCAATCGTACATGTTTTGATATCTTTTGAGCACTTTCAATTTTATGCATTTTTTTTTGTCCCTTAGATCACTCTTGCCCCCAAAATAAAATGCACACTACCCCTGTCCCTTCTCTATGCTTGCTATCCTATATTCAACTATGTATTCTCTTTGAAAATGTCTGTTCTCACTTCGTGTTAAGCCTATTGGTCATTCTATCTTTTGTAAACTGTCTCTTGCCCTTTTCTCCCATACAACGTTGTTGTCAAGAATTAAAATTATATCCTTCTCTCTGTGTCTACGCAGACCCCAACAACTTGGTGCCTTCCCTCAATTTCTTGTGTGTATATATATTTATATATTATTTTCCCACCAGAGGCCATATGTCCGTTAACCTCCCCCCCCACTAATTCTTGCGCAAACCACAACAACTTGGTGCCTGCCCTCAATTTCCTATGCGTATATATATATTTATATATTATTTTTCCACCAGAGGCCATATGTCCTATTTTTTATTGAATTTTTGTCCCTTTTCTATATTTCCTCCTACTCTAAGTAATGTGGGTTTGTGTACCACTAATTCAACCCATAAGTTTTAAAAATCAGTGCCATTAAAACACAACTACCAACCTTTAATGGCTATCTCTCCATTCATATTTTTCCCTTGTAGTAGTAAAACTAAATATCACAACAAAATCCATCCTCAATGCCATGGAATCTATGTCCCTACTTAGCCCCTTTTTTTTCTTGTTTTTTTTTTTAAATACAAAATTGCATGAAATGCTTACAGAATGTTCATAAGCAAAAACTATAAGTAGGGTTGTCACAAACCTATCCACCTTTTGGAAACATCGTCCCCGGTTTTCTTTGTCCATATACAATACAAAATAAAACATGCTCAAAACAACAACATATTGCCGAAGGAGCTTTATATAACCAAATCTATAAAAAATTACAATTATTTATATACATTTGCTTTAATTTGCAAACAAGAAAGGACATGATATCAACATAGTATCAATCATTTCCCAAGTGACTTCCTCGGGCCCAAAATGCTTCCACTACACTTTGACTTGCTCTATTGCTCAATTCCAGAGCATGATACTCTTTTGGTCTAGAATGCATAGTGGTTCTGTCTAGAACTCTCCCTTTGGTTCCACATGTAACACAGGCCAATCAATCACATGATTAAAATATTTCACATAGCTTTTAAGCAAGGAAACATGGAAAACATCGAGGAATCTGACAGATGGAGGTAGGGCTAGCCTATAGACCAGTGGCCCAGCTCTTTTAAGTATCTCAAATGGCCCACAAATTTGTGGTTCCAACTTGGCACATGAACCAATTTTCAAGGAACTTTTCTTGGGTCTAACCCTCAAGTAAACATGCCACCTAACTTGGAACTCCTTATCAACTATATGTTTATTTGCATAGATTTTCTTCCTATCCAATGCCACCTTTAAATTCTTCTTGATGACCTACATTTGTTGCTCCATTTCTTTTAACATGTTTTGTCCAATCAAGCCCTATTCACTGGATCACTCCAGCTGATAAGAGTATTACAACTCCTTCCATAAAATGCCTCAAATGGGCTCATTTTCAAGGAATCTTGGTAGCCATTATTATATGGAAACTCTACAAGTGGAAGGTACTCTTCCCACCTCTTTTTCTGGTGCATTACATACATCCTCAACATGTCTTCGAGGATTAGGTTCACCCTTTCTATTTGTCCATTTATCTGCGATTGATAAGATGTATTAAATGCTAACTTTGTCTCCAAGCCCGCAAACATTTCCTTCCAAATCTTGGATCTGAACTTGACATTTATGTTTGAAATTATTTTCTTAGGAACTCCACATAACCTTACGATTTCTTTTATGAATATTTGTGCCACCTCACTAACTAAATAGTGGTTTTGACTACTACAAAATGAGCCACCTTACTCAACTTGTTAATGACCACCATAATGGCATCATGTTGTCTAGAGGTTTTAGGTAAACTTGTAATGAAATCCATAGAGATCACATCCCACTTCCACTCCTGAATGGGAATAAGATGCAATAGACTTGTTGGATGTTTACATTCAACTTTCACCCGCTGACACTTCGAGAATATCATAACATAATCAACCACTTCATTTTTTAGGTTAGGCCAATAATAGAACTTCTTAATGGACATAAGGGTCTTTTGGTATTTCGGGTGACCAGAATACAATTTATCATGAAACTCTCTCATTGTGAGTCTTTTCAAATCAACATTGTTCGACACATAGGTTCTGTTCTTGAATATGACCAAACCATCATCTGAGAGATGTTATTCCTCATCCTCTCCATTCTTGCTACCTTGTTGTAGTCTTTCTTTCAGTTGTTGATACCTATCATCATGTTTCCCTACATGCTTGACTTGCTTTACAAGCACATTGACAACCCTATTTTCTTTGCCCTTTCTATACTTGATTTCAAATTCGAACTCGATAAGTATAACTAGCCATCTATCTTGCCTTGCGTTCAACTTAGGTTGATTAAACAAGAATTTTATTCCACTATGATCCGTCATGAGCATGAATCTTCTATTGAGGAGGAAATGGATCCACATCTTTAGTGCTTGAATAATGGCCTCCAAATCCAAATCACAAGTTACATAGTTTTCCTTGTTCTCATTCAATTTTTGTGATTCATAGCAAACTATGTGCTCTTCCTACATTAAGACTCCACCAAGTCCCTCCTTACATGAATCTGTACAAACTAAAACTCCGTGTCTGGATCTATAATCCTTAACACTAGTGCATTAGTGAGAAACTTCTTTAGCTGCTCAAAGCTTGTTGCACATTCAATTGTCCATTCGAATTTCTTTCCCTTCCTATGCAAGGAAGTGATAGGGTGGCCTATCTTGGAGAAGTTTTTTACAAACCTCCTATAGTAGCATGCTAACAGCATGAAAGATATGATCTCATTCACATTCTACAGTGTTGGCCACTCCATTATGGCCTTAACCTTTTGTGGATCGACCAACATCCCTTCCTTAGATATGATATGTCCCAAATAATGTATTTGTTATTGGAAAAAATCGTACTTGCTAATATTTACATAAAGCTTATGTTCCATGAGAAAATGTAGTACTATAGCTAGGTGATCTTCATGCTTTTCTTCAGTCTTTTAATATACCAATATGTCATTAACAAAGATGATGATTTTTTTTTCCAAGTAGGGACACAATGCATTATTCCTTAGACACATGAGAGTGGTAGGGGTATTAGTAAGCACAAAAGGTGCCACTACAAACACGTAGTTCCCTTATCTTGGTCAAAATGTGTCCTTATGGATATATTCTTCTTTGATGCGCACTTGATGATTCCCTGACCATAAGTCAATCTTGGAAAATATTGTTTCTCTCCTCAACTTGTTAAATAAATCATCAATCTGTGGCAACATATACATGTTCTTTATGGTTACTTTATTTAATTTCTTGTAGTCAATGCATAGTTTGAGCGTGTCGTCCTTCTTCTTCATGAACAAGACTGGTGCTCCCCATGGAGACACACTTGGCCTTATATATCCTTTATCAAGAATTTATTTCATATGTAGTTTTAGTTCGAACAATTCAAGGGTGCTCATTTGATATGGTGCCTTGGATGCTAGTGCTGCTCTATTTATTAAATCAATCAAAAAATCTAGCTCTCTATGAGGATATAATCCAAGAACATCTGCTAGAAACACATCTCTTAATTGTTGGAACATGGGATATTTCTTTAATATCTCACACTTTTTTCCCTCAACGTTGTTATGGGCTTTTTCATGATTGGTAATTTGCACAACAAATAAATGACGACCCTTCTAGTAGTTGCGTTTAACATTTCCTTACTAAGGTAGGCTTCAACTTACCTTGTAATATACTTCTCTCTTTAGTTTCATCTAAGAAATTTATTGAATTTTCATAGAAATTAACTTTGGTGTGATGCTTGTACAATGGATCCATACCCAAAAACATGCTACATGTTCCCAAGAGAAAATCATTTCGGTGTGTTGTCATTGGCATGCCTTGAAGCTCAAACACACATAGTTTTACATAGTGGCTTACTCTTCTCTAGATCGTTATTGCTAACTAAACCAACTATGTTTCTTTGTGTGCTTCCTTGGCCAACCAACAATTTTCTACAAGCTTTAGACTGACATAACTGTAGTTAGAACCAAGATCAATAAGAATAAAAATAACTTGATTACAGAACTTACCTTCCATCTAATTATGTATGCTTGGTGGTCTTCCTGGTGATTATCCACCATTACATAAATCCTGGGCACATTCTACACTAAATATCCCAAGGTGAAAGCCTCCTGTGCGCTGTAAATATTTGGACCTACATTTTTCTGTTGTGGGTAGTTTGTTTCCTATGGTCCCCTCCATATGTCCAACAACATACTGGATCTTTGGCCTACACCACTGTCCTATAGGATGATGTGCACGGCTCTTATCAATTGAACCAAATTTTGGTTGAAATTGACTTTCATTGATTGTGTTTGTGCCACCTTTCTTATCTTCAATCTTCTTAGGCCACTTCTTTTTATCCTTCCCACTACTCTTTTCTTTCTAATCATCTTTGAATTCCGATCTTTATTTTTCTTTCTCATAACAATCCTTCATCTTCTTCATGGCATCACCTAATGTCTAAGGTTCCAAAATTTGAATCTGATCCTTGAATGCTAGAGGCAAACCACTTATGAACCACTGGATATTTTCCTTCTCATACTTGAGATATGACACATATCTCAACAAGTCTAAGAACCTGGTGATGTATTCTTCATCTGACATTTGTGCCATTCTAAGCTCATAAAATTCCTTTGATTTGTTTTCATAATACTGGTATGATAAATATTTGAATCTGAAGAGACACTCTAACTCACTCCAAGTTAGCCTCTCTTCAGTTATGCCCTTAACATTCTTTAGATCTTTCCACCATATGTATTCTTTTCCCTTCAGACTATAGGTGACTACCTTTGCCTTCATGTTCTTAGAATAATCATGGATCTCAAAGAAATTCTTCACCCCAAGAAACCAAGCCTCTACAGCTTAATATTACCTCATTTCCCCGTCAAATGTGGGTGGCTTAGATTTCTTGAATTCCTCGGGCATGTAATCCCCCTTCATATGATGCTGATGATGATGATGATGTTAATGAGAATGATGATGATGCCTCATGGTAGCAAGATAGAATGCCTACTAGAGTGGTGCCCCTAGGTGTTTGTTATCACCTCTGGGGTACTCATTGTTGCATTCCCCCTCAGAGTGTCTTCACTCTCTCTTTTGTGCCTCTTGTTGGGCTACTACCATATACCCCATTGGTTATCTCTAAGGATCTAAAAGGGCTCAAACTATCTCTCTAATTAGCCCAGGATCATGTTGCCTTTGTCTCTGCAAGTCAGGAAGGCTTTGCAGTATGACTACATTCACCTCAACTTGCCTTTTTTGAGCCCTCACCAAACTTTCATTTTCTGCCTTACAACTCCTAATCTCAACCTGTAGGCTTCTAAAGATATCCATCGAGCTAGGAGAGTTTACCCCTCCCCTGTTCTCTATTGATAATTCTTCATTCCCATGTTGTGACCCATCGGAACTCTACTCAACCATCTTGTTGTTCATTCCTTGCTTCTCACTATCCTTCTGCTGCTTGTGTTGTGTTTTCAATCACACACAATTGTTAGACACATCGGGATATAAATAAATAAATAAACATAATAATAACCATGAGCTTACTTTCATGGCGTTGCCATGGGGACTAGCTTTAACAAAACAAGACATGTTAGTGCATCAATACTAATTAACATCAGACTACATGTAATATCACATCTACATGCATACTCACAAGAAATATAGTAGTAAATACAAGTTGTTAACTCATATTCTGATAATGACATCATGTAAACTGTTAATACCATGCTACATCATCACTTCATAAGGTAATGGATATCAGTCACACATCCAATTAATTAATTACAAACTGACTTTTAACACCTAAACATTAGCTTAATTAGTTTTCTAAAAGGCGTTGCCCATGATAGAGCCCATCCAGTCCAGTGTTGAACTTGGATGCTCTGATGCCACCTACAAATGCCCCACCTTAACCTCAGTGAAGTGTTCACTTGTTGACCCAACTTCCCTTGTGTAGTTAGAGAAGTGGGGTATTTTTTTTTATGTGTGTGTTTTTTTTGAGTTCTCAAAACTTGATGTAGGTGCTACCAATGCATCTACCCCGGTGAGACATTTTTGGTGATGTAATGTTTTTCCAAATTGAACTCTTGGACTTGAAATTAATCTCCTTAAAGCTCTTTAGTTTTAAAAAGGCCATTCTCCTCTTTTTCGCCATGTTCTCTACCCTACATCCTTGTTCCTCGCCATAACTTCTGTTTGCAAGGTCCCCCCCCCCCTCTCCCCCACACACACACATATACACACACACAGACACACACACCAATGTAAGGATATGTATATAGATATTTAATATATACGTGTAACTATATACTATTCATGATGTAGGTAGTAATTTAACATTTGACATTAGTATTGACATATAAGGGATAGGTGGAAACATATATGCATTTGTATGTTACAACCATAGGTCATGCTTTGCATTAGGTGGCATTGTAGGCTTCACATATGAACTATGTCCGATGGTCTATGACCCTATCTTAGACCAAGTCCTTTTTACATGGTTGAATATTATATAACATATATAGATATAAATATAATATGTATGTGAATGTCTACCCTACTAGGCATACAAAGTTTACGAGTGTGGTTATTTCATACAAATGAACCCATACATACATACATAACCATCTATTTATATTATGACATTAGATGACCTATGTTTAAGCAAGGCCTTTCCCTCCCTTGTTGACATCACAGGGGAAGAAACTCACAAAAAATTTTCCTATCAATCCCGAAGCGCCATGGCCACCGTTCAACAAGGTTTGTGCTACCCTTGGTTACAACATTATTCTATGACCTAGAGCCTTGGTCCATGGGCTAAATTTGACTGTAGACACAATAATTTTCCAAGCTAAGGTTCAGAGTCTTTGACAAGTACAACATGTCTATGCATATATGGACAAATAATAGTTTAAAAGTTAAAATACATTTTCCCAGTTTTTTCTACAATTTTATCTCCAAAAAGCATTTTCAACTCAATCTGTGCATCCTTCTCTCCTTTGTTATGAGATTTTGAGTTCACTTTCTTTCCCAATCTTGATTACTTTTCTCCTTTTCTTTTATTTGTCGGGATAACATGTGATGTTTGTTGGGTTTGCAGTTAAGGTGAAAATTAAATAAATAAGAAACTGTACATTCAATCTTTATTTGATTTGGACATGGAATCAACTTGTCAACGTAGAGATCAAATTAATTTTTGAAGGTTATTCTCTGTCAATTTTGCATTTCTATTTTATAGGGTTTCTCTATCAAAATTAACAAGACACCCCAAATTCATTTTAATAACTTCGTTTTAGAATATTGATAAGGAGAAATAGCATGGAACCAATAGATTTTTATGTTTCAACAAACTTAGTGATCAAAGCTAACTCGTATTAAAGGCACTAGTCATACGTCTTAAATAGTTTTTAAAACAATAGTTACTTTGTGTTTTAAATTCACGTTTCATCGTATACTGGTCAATTCTGGGGTATATTGGCTGCCAGCTCTACAATTGCTCTTCTAAGCCCTGAGAAATTCTAAGAGCCTCATGATTCCAAATTCGTAATTTCCCTTGCATTTGGTGGCGAATCGCCCTCTTTTTGGACAAAATATGTAGAAGCTCATTTTTGTATTTCCTTCTCATTGATTTTCATTTTGAGGATTTTGAGGGTTTGCGAAAGTGAAAAAGGATGAATTTGGGTTCAGATTTTAGGTGTTGTTTCTGAAAATCGTGGGACCATTGAGGAGCGAGGGTTAAGAAGGATGGATTCTGAGCTGTGGCCCACCCGATTGGCTATTTCTTTTATCTTTGAAGTAAATTTTCTATTAATGAGTAGCGAGCAACATGGTCAGCAGTGAGAGTAGCGAGCAGTGAACAGTGAGGAGTGTGAGAGCAGGGACATTTTATGCAACAGAAGTATCGAACAAGGAGTAGGGAGAAACATGTAGCCTAATCAGGGAGTAACGATAACCTAAATAGCAGGGAGAAGTGCAAAGTAATCTTGGCATTTTATATACCTACATCTTTCTTGAAACAGGTTGGATGGAAAATGCATTCAAACATGATAATGAGACAAGAAATTTCAAAACATGTGGAGAAAAATGATTTAGGACAAGTGAAAATTGCCTCATCCACCAAAGCTAGGAAGTGGGTTTGGGTCAATGCCAAACAATATTGGGGCATTTTAAAATGAAGACTAACCCATATAAAATGGGAGAAGAAAAGGAAAAAAGGGTCTCAAAAGGAAAGTACTCAAGCCCTTTGTAATAAGAACTCAAACAAGTCCCCTCTACAAGCACGTGGCAGTAAGAAGTTTAGAGGAAATGGCATTGATGATTCTGCCTTATATAGTCCCACATCCACACCTCTCACTTAGTCATGTGATATTTATGTGAAAGAACTGTTAAATTCAAAACAAAGGTTGGAGGTTTTAGAAGCTAAAGAGTAGGAAATAGATCATAAAATTCATATAATAACCACTGAGAACAAGGCTTTAGCAGAAAGCAATAAAGTTTTGAAAGAAAAAGTGGCATTTCTACAGGAAGCTCTATTGATAGGGAAGACAAAATGGCAACATATGAAGGCAGATGTGCAAAACATAAAGAAATATGTAGTGGAAAGTATAGAGGTGGTGAATGCGAAATCATCCTAGGATAAAGGGAAAATGATTACCCAAATAGACAACCATGAAGAGAAAGCAAGAGGAGAAAGGAACGGAGATTCCACCAAAGTTTCCAAAGCTTGGGCTCAAGCTATTAGAAATTCTGCTAATAAGGAATGAGAAAAAAACATTCAAGTTAACAACATTCAAGATAGAGAAGGCAAGAAAAGAAAAAATAGAGAAGAAAACATAATTATTAAAAGGGTGAAAGACTATGGGAAAAATGAGTGTACTCTTGACCTTGCAAGAGACTTCTTGAAAGACAAGTTGCTATAGAAAGGAAAAATATTCCAAGCATGGAGGGTGGGTAAGTTTAATAGTGAGAGATCCAGGCCCATAATATTCATCATGCCTAGCTTGCATGATAAATATATAATTCTAAGAAAGAAGCATCTCTTGAGGGGTTCTTGCTTTTTCCTAGAAGAAGATTTAACTGTAAAACAATAGGAGGAAAGGAGGGAGGAAATGTTAAAGGTTAGGGTACCAAGAGATGAAGGCAAGAGAGCATGGATTTATAAAGGCAAATTTGTGATAGTGTGATTTGGACCTCCTTCCAAAACAAAGCAGCAATATGGTAATAAAGAAGAGGCAACAAACTCTTTAACAGGAAAATAGGAAGCAAGGTCAATATGGGAAAGCAAGGACAAAGACTCAAATGTGAGTCTTGCATGTAAAAATAAATATCAATCAAGTCATACCCATGTTTCCTTAATATTAGATTTTTGGAATTGCAGAGGTCGCCCATGGAGACGGGGACCTGGGTTAGGGCCTATTGTGGAAGATAGAGACGTAATTTTCCTCATAGAAACACATGAGCATGACGGGTGCAAGAAACCTCTATTTGAAGGATACTAGAAGATGACAGTGTGGAAAAAGGAAACAAGGAATGGCAAAGGGCATGGGGGTATCATGGTTTTAGTAAGGTAGAAAGAAGGTCATCTCATTCAGTTAGAGAAAGAAGACTCAAATAAGCAATTCATTTGGTTTAAAATATCAGAAAATGGAAACCACATCAGAATTACAACATGATATTTTGGACCGCAAGTTTAAAAAATCTACAAAGGTAGAGGGCTTGACCACAAAGATCCATTTGCAGCCTTAAAAGTGGATATTAAAACATATTCACAACTAGGTGAAGTCCTTATAGTGGGTGATTTCAATGCTAGGACTGCAACTGAGCAAGCTAGCATTCTTTGTTGTAAAGATGATTGCGACCCTATTCGCTTACAGAAGAGAGTAATCATCAGTGGGAAATAATTTCAGAGGGCAAGGGCTACAATCTCTTTGGTGAACAATTTCTTACTCTATGTGAGGCCTTTGATTTAGTCATTTGTAATGGCTTAACTAGATGGGAAAAGTCTGGTAATTTTACATGCAATACTTACAATGGAGCAAGTGTAGTATATTATGTAATTTTCTCACATGTTTTGTGTGAGAAAATGGAGGAAGTTTTGATTGGAGATCAACTGTGGGACTTAAAATCAAATCACAAGTCAATTTATTTATGTTTCTCTTGGACTGGAAAGAAACAATTAGAGTAAAAAATTTAGCATGTCCAACAAAATCTCCCACATGGCAAAATTCTTTTGACTCCAAAAAATTGTAATACCTTCAAAATGATGCTAGAGAGGCTCTTCGAAAAGGAGAAAATCACAATTCACGGACTTCATAGTCATGAATTAACACATCTAATTCGATGTGCACTTACAGAGTGCAAAAGAGCAAAAATTAAGAACTATGAAACAAATTTCTTTCTGGTTAATGCTTGGTCTGACGAGGAATGAAAAAAGGCAAGGAGAATGCGGAAAGATTCAAACAAGGATAACATAAAGCTCAAAGCTTACAAGCAGTTATTAAGGAAGAAAAAGGCTAATTTCATGGTTTCAAGGAGGGAAGAACTAATCTTCCTTGGGAAAAATAATCCCAAATTATTTTGGAAGGAGCTCCAACGGAGATTTAAGATACAAACTGGAAATAGTATTACAACTTCTAAATGGTTTGACTATGCAAGACAACTCTATGAGCATGATCCCAAGGTTTACCCTCCCCCCTTGGTCAACACTGATACTGAACTCTTCATGGTGAAAGAGGTAGAGATGGGTATCAAGAAGTTGGGTGTCGGAAAAGTAAAATACTTAGCTGAACTCCAAGTAAAATATCTAAACTGGGGCTCAAAGATCCTTGCACCTCACATTACAAAAAAATTCAACAACATTATACAACAGGGGCTCCCCACCGATTGGACAACTAGTCTCGTAATACCTCTTTTCAAGAACCATGACATAAATAATCCCTCCAATTATAGGACCATCGTGATAAACCCTTTATTTGCAAAGCTATTTGGAAGCATGCTAGAAAATAAAATTAGCAAGTGGGTAGAAGAAAGAGATAAGCATGCTAAAGGGAAAGCAATTTTTAGACCTAAACATTCCATAATTGATCATTGTATAAATTGAAGGCACATCATTGAAAAATTTTTGGAGAAAAAGGAAGAAGTATTTTGTTGCTTTATTGATTTCAGAAAAGAATTTGACACATTCCTAGGGATAAGATTTGGCACAAAATGGAGGAACTTAGGGTTTCTAAAAATTTGAGAGCAGCTATGCATAGGTTGTATGAAGAGGTGAAAGTCAAAATTAGAACTTTGGTAGGCATTTCTAAAAGTTTTAGAAGTGATATCAGGGTCAAGCAAGGTTTCCCACTGTCTCCTACCCTTTTTGGTTTATATATCGAAAAGCTTGAGGAGTGGTTAAATTCAGAAGGGGGTGAGGTATCTATTTGGGCAAGTTTGTTATAAGGGTTCTTTTGTATGTAGATGACCTTATTCTAATTGCTAAATCGGCTCTTGGTTTGCAAGAGCACTTACTATCCCTTGAGCATTTTTATAGAAGTGTGGGGATGCAAGTCAATATCAGCAAAACGAAAGTAGTGGTTTTCTATAAAAAAAAGAAAACATAACCAACATAAGTTCTATTTTGAAGGAAACATCCTGGAAGAAGTTACGGATTACAAATACCTCGAAATTGGCTTCAAAAAAAATCTAAGCTGGGATGGTTGTAGAAAGAAAATAACTTTGGGGGGTTGGAAAGCATTTTATGCTTTTCAAAATAGGTGTAGAGAGGTAAAGTTATGGGACTGGAAAAGAAGTCAAACTCTTTTTGGGCTTCCACTGATTTTAGTGATTCTCTATGGTTATGCAATATGGGTCAACAATACATTTGACATGAAATGGAGACAAATTGAGAAAATTCATAAGCATTTGACTACAAACAAATTCAAGATTAAAAGTGCAGTTCCTTATGCTAGCTTGTTAAGTGAAAGAGGGGCTACTCCTATTGAAGCAATTGCTATTGTGCAAGTCATAAGGTATTAAAAATCGAGCAAATGGAAGAGGGTAGATGACCTAAGGTTGTCTTTAATGCAACAAAATAACAAATGGTTTAGTAAATGGGGTATTTTCTTGAACAAGTGTCCCATAAACATCAAAGAGATAAAATATTTTGTTATGGATAAGTTCCATAAGCGTACTTGGGATAAGGAGCTAGGAAGAAAGAAAAATTACTATATTGAAGTGTTTAATTCCACTCATGGTCATCAACCAAAAGCATACATAGAGGCCAATATCTCTTGGAGAGCCAAAATTCTTATTGCTCAGTTAAGGACTAATTCTCATCAACTCATTTGTGAAATAGGGCACTGGAAAAGACCAAAAGAAGTGTGGGAGGAAAGAGTATGCATTTTTTGTTCTTCCAAAAAAGTGGAAACAAAAAAGAATTTCATTTTAGAATGTGAGGCCCACAAAGACAACAGGGAAAGTTATGCAGATATGCTGAGAACTAGCTATTGGGGTAATCAATTTAGTGAGGGGTTTGTCAAGAAGTTGGGAGCATTTATTGTGAAACTTCACCAAAAAAGGGTCGAATACATCAATTAGATGAAGAAGAAATTTTTCTCATAGGCTATATTTAGCCTCGTGGACATTAAAATAATTTCTTTATTCATTCTTTCATATGTAAAGATGTTTTTCCATTAATGGTCGAGGGCTCTTCGATGCAAACTTTTGGCCACTTCATATTATATAGTCAGGGTAGTTTCAATAACATTAATTTTCGATCCCAAGCAACGTCATCACATTATGTTGAATATATATATAATATATATATTATATATATATAGATATATGAATGACAATAGCCATACATGCATAGTGGACTACCTATGTACCGATATCTTACCATAGATATATGTTGTTCTCCCTACACAAGAAAAGACCTCCACGACAGAGACTTAAATGCCCACAATGTTGTGGGCCATTGCAAACGATATGCACTTCCCATGAACCATTGATAGCAATAGTTCTATGCATGCATTATTGAACGTGAAAATATATATACTAGCATAACCACATTAAAAGTATTAACGTGGTTGCTATAAGTTGAAGGTTTAATTTGTTTCTACCATTAATAACTATACCATTTGTATCTACCAAAAAAACAACATTGCAATAAAATATTATTATTATCATTATTAATTAATAATAATAATTTATTATTATTTATATTTAAAATTATGTAATATAAATATGAACCCTTAGATTAATAAACTCTAAGTATTGATATTATAAGCCTAAGAAAATAATAAACCGAAGGGGTTAATACTAAAATACCAAGGGATAATAAACCCAAGGGATTATTACTAAAAAACATAGGGTTTATATTCTCTTGGGTTTATAGTATTAATCCCTTGGGTTTATTATTCCCTCGAGTTTATAATATCAATCCCTTGGGTATACTAATCTAAGTGTTCATATTCCTAGGGTATAATATTATTCATAGGTTTATAATATTAATCCCTTAGGTTCAATATAAATCATGGTCAACGAAGGGTTTATATACTTTGGTTTAATAATATTAGTCCCTTGGGTTTATAATACCTTGGGGTTTTAGTATTAACCCTTGGGTTTATTATTCCCTTGGGTTTATAATATCAATCCCTTCAGTTTACTAATGTAAAGGTTCATATTCCTAGGGTTTAATACTAAAACTCCAAGGGATTATGAACCAAAGACAATAATATTAACCTAAGGGACAATAAACCAAAGGGATTAATACTAAAAACCCAATGAATTATTAACCCAAGGGAATAATATTAAACCCTAGGGATTAATATTATAAACCCAAAATATATAACCCTTAAGAAAAATATTATAAACCCTAAAAGAAACATGGTTGACCATGGTTGACAATGGTTGATTTTCATTTTGAGACAATCCTTGTCACAATACGAGGTTGGACCATGGTTGACCATGGTCAAGCATCTTTATTCTGGGGTTTATAATATTTATCTTATGGTTTATATACCTTGGGTTTATAATATTAATTCCTTTGGGTTTATAATTCCTTAGGTTCAATACTAAAAATTTAGGGAATTATAAACCCTAGGTAATAATATTAAACCCCAGGGCCTAATATTAATTACAAACCCTATAAATAATATTATACCATTGGGTATATATTATTAAACCCAAGGGATTACAAACCCAAAGGAATAAAGTTAAACCCAGAGAATTAATATTATAAACCAAAGGTATATAAACCCTAAGATATTAAATACCCCTGAATAAAGATGGTTGGTCATGGTCAACCATGGTCCAACGTCGCATTATAACAACAATTGTCTCAAAATGAAAATAAACCATTTTCAACCATGGTCAACCATCTTTATAAACCCAACGGAATAATAAACCCAACGGAATAATAAACCCAAGGGATTAATACTAATAACCCAATGGAATAAAAATGCAAGGGTTAATAATATTAATGCATTGGGTTTATTATCCCTTGGGTTAATAATCCCTTGGGGTTTTATTATTAACCCCTTGCGTTTATTATTAACCCCTTGGGTTTATAATATCAATCTGTTTGGTTTATAATAAAAATATTATAAACCATTGGACCATGGTTGACCATGATTAAATATATATATATATATATATATATATATATATATATATATGACAATTGTACATGCATAATGGACTACTTATGTATCGATTTCTTACCATAGATATATGTCATTCTCCTTGCACGAGGAAAGACCTCCATGACAACAGACTTAAATGCCCACAATTTTGTATGCCATTGCAAACGATATGCACTACCCATGAACCATTAATACTGCTAGTTCTATGCATTATTGACCATTGAAAATATATAAAGATAATAAGTCCATCATATATATATAATATAATATATATTATATATATATATATATATATTGCATACAAATAAATTTACTATTTAAAATAAAACTCTTTCTCACTAATTTTGTAACCCCCCTTGGGCATGAGTTGGAACCTTTTTACAGTACCAAAGGATAGTTGGCTTGATACGACCATTTCAAGGAGATATTGGCTCTCATGCCACGGTCAACTAATCGGTGACACACACACACACACACATATTGTTTCATGCTTAAATAACAAGCATTCATGAGTCAAGTCCTACTATCACAACAGATTGAGGACAGGCCTTGTCACCAAGGCGACCCGGGATCAAACCTCATGGGGGGTGGTTGTGCCTTGTGCTAGGGGGAGGAGACATATTATAAAATCCAGTCATCTAAGGGCTAGTGTGGCCTAGGCTGGGTGCGATCCCCGAGTGACTTTGATGGATTAAATGATTGTAACGACCCCTAGTTAAAAGTTCATGTAATAAAAGTTAATAAAGGCAAAACAAGACAATGGTTAAGGGACACTTATTCCAAGTTGAATGTTAGGAAAAACATCCTAGTGTGGGTGTTCGTTTGGTTTATTTTTGCCAGGAAATTAGCAAAGGTAATGGCTGAGGCATTTGGAAAGGAAAAATGGCATTAATTGGCATTTTATTTATAAAAATATTGGAAATTAGGAGAAAAGGAAGGTGAAAGGTCACAAGTTTCACGCGAGGAGGAAAATGAAGGAAAATAATGGAAATTGAAGAAAATAGAGACCTCATTGATAAAAAGACTTCGAGGATTAGCTTGAAAGCTTTTGGCTCAAGCTTTTGCTCAACTTTGGAGGAAGGAAAGGAAAAGAAAGAAAAGGAAGGACAAGGAAAAGAAAGGAAAGAAAAGATCAAGCAAGGGAGAGAAGGATAAAGCAACTTGAGCCTTATTCCAATCAGCTAAAAGTTAATAACATGTAACAACCCCTGGTTAAAAATTCATGTAATAAAAGTTAATAAAGGCAAAACAAGACAATGGTTAAGGGACACTTATTCCAAGCTGAATTTTGGGAAAAACATCGTAGTGTGGGTGTTCATTTAGTTTATTATGGTTAAGAAATTAGCAAAGGCATTTGGAAAGGAAAAATGGCATTAATTAGCATTTTATTTATGAAAATATTGGAAATTAGGAGAAAAGGAAGGTGAAAGGTCACAGGTTGCACATGAGGAGGAAAATGAAGGAAAATAATGGAAATTGAAGAAAATAGAGGCCTCATTGATAAAAAGACTTCTGAGGATCAGTTGGAAAGATTTTGGCTCAATATTTTGCTCAACTTTGGAGGAAGGAAAGGAAAAGAAAGCAAAGGAAGGACAAGGAAAAGAAAGGAAAGAAACGATCAAGCAAGGAAGAGAAGGATCAAGCAGCTTCAACATGAATACTTGTAGGTAACATATTGCATCTATGATTTCCTAGCTGGTTTTGACATGCATCGCTTTGCATGTTGATATATGGTTCTCTTGCTATCATGGCATGGTTTTGTTGGGCTATGATAGTGGTTTTCAGCCTAGCCTTGCCTTTTTCCAGATATCCATGGTGTGATGAGATTGTTTTCTCAGTTTTGAGATTTGGAATTTCCAGTTGGTTTTTGGAATCCGGGGCGAAGTTTCTCTCAGGAAAAAACCCAAAGGCCTAGGAATCCCTTGACCAGTTTTGGCAGGATACACAGTAAAGCCTGAGGGTGGAGTCTCAGTTTAGGGCTTAGTGATCTGGTGTGGATTGTGGTAAAGCTTGAGAGACTATGTGTCTCAGTTTAGGGCCTAGTGATCTGGTGTGGGTTGTGGTAAAGCCTGAGAGACAAAGAGACAAAAAATTCCTCAAGGTTTGTGATGGAATCCAGAGGCATTCCAAGCTCGGTTTGGTTTTGTGATCTCGGTGTCGATTTTGGTGAGATCATGGTCTGGTGAGGGTGGAGGTGGTTTAACCTCTTGATTCCCTTGGTTGTTTTTGGACTGGTTTATCCATGAGATCCCACATTCATGATTGAAATATAGCATGGGGGTGACTGGCTGAAATATATATTTGGTTCAGCCATGTCTACGGCCCGGTGATATGTGGAAGTCCCAAACCTCGTCGGCTTTGCCTATGTTTAATAAAAGCTAAGTTCTCTTGCTTTTGTACTTGTTAATATGTGGCTTTAATGGTTTTTATCTCATTTTTATTTTCATGGTTTAATGTTGGTTATAAGCATGGTTATATGACTAGTTATTGTCATGGTTATTTCATGTATTTACTTGTAACTGAAATTTTATTGGATGCAAGACCTAATTGATGTCAAAAAAATTAAGGGAAGAGGGTGGTGATCCTTATTTTCAAGTCTCCTATGAGTTATCAGTGTTTTATGCTTTGTCTTGTATTCATTTCCTGCAGATTGCATTGACGCCAAGTGTTTGAAAAAATGTCAATCCCAATTGGTGATGGTCAGGCCTAGTCCTGGAGTTAGTTTTGATTTGTAATTCTTGTGGTCATGTAATTTATGAATTCTAAAAGTGTCATTGAGTCCTGGGCTTGAAAAATTGGTTCAAATCCTACAGACATAAACACAACACTGGGCGGGAAAAGTCCATGGACACATGCATACCCATGCCGTGGGAGCGTTTGGAGCCTTTTGGATGCATGCTTGTCCATATCAAGGGAGTGTCCGAGGGTTTATTGGTATAAAAACTCAGTGGGACCTAGGGGATGGTTTCCTTGGTGGTTGGGACGGTTTTTGGGAGTCCTGTTGCTAATGTGGAAGGTTCATATGGTGTGTTTCTATCGATTCCACTTCTTCAAGGTGACTTAGAAGGTCAAATCATATCATAGTAAATTATCATCACATGTTTACCCCGGTTGGTTGGTTACTTGGGTAGACATGGGAGGAGGGTGTTATAGAGTGGTATCAGAGCATGATTCACCCCTCAGACTAGATTGACGTTGTGTTTATCATGCATGCATGTAGGTTTTATATGTGCTTGTTATATATGCATGGTAGTGGTCATTGTTACAGGTGTGTCGCCATGTGAAGGTTGATGGTGTTATTATGGGATGTGCTGTCATGAGTGTATGGTTGTATATGCATTTGTTATACATGTCGGTGTTTATATGTTGTTATGCATGCATTTTCAAGGTGAAGGTTGTTGTGCATAAGGTCATTGAATGCAATTAGGTCATCATGATGTTATTGTTATGTTATGATGCAAATGTGTTGGTTGAGATAGAGCAGGAGATGCAGATCATTAAAATGAAGCTATAACAATGGACTTCGGGGTAAGAGCATATCATCTTACAGTTTTGTATGGTGGGCATGCAATTATGTTGGTTAATGTTTGTTATAAGCATTAGGGTTACTAATATTATTGTCATTCTATTATTATTATGGTTACATGTATGATAAATGCTAGTTCATTAGTGTAGTTATATGCACATGTGTCAAATACTCATGATTGATAGTAACCTGTGGTTGTATGCATTGCTATTGTTGTTTTAGGTTATATAAATTGATGATTATGTTATATGTCATTGATGAATATGTTATATGTATCATGCTAAATTGGATTGGCCTATGTAGATGGTTAGGTTTATGACATTTAGGTATGAGTCGACTTAATTGTGAAATTATTAGGTCCCTATAATACTAGTGATTAACCCATTACTATTGTAGTTGTATCCCTTATTAATATTGTTGTGTCCCTATTGTCCCCATATTGTTATTACTGTGCCCCATAGAAACCCTCTATTGTTATTTTTGTGGCTTTATATTATTATTGTTAGGTCAGCTTGGTTATATTGTGACTCCTTAGAGTCTTATATTTAGAAAGGAGTGTCTTTGAATCCATCCAAGAATTGTTCATTTGTGTAATGTAAGTGAGGTTTTCCCCTCGAAGGCTGAATTCTAAGCGTTCAACTATCTTTCTATCTTTTTTGTGAGCTGTCATACATTTGGTATAAGGCTTTGGATTCTAGGTTTTCGGTGCCCAAATAGTTTCTTGGATTTTCACTATAACTTTTTTCTGCGATATTTAAAGCTAAATTAAAACACCCATTTGAGACGAAATCGCACAACCTCAGGACCAAATTTTAGCTTTTCGCACTATATTTGCGGAGATATGATTGAGAAGTTGTCTTTTGTAGACTCCTGAATTACATTCCAAATAGGTGACCTGGGGAAAATCGTCATAACTTTCTCTCTGAGCATCAGATTGAAATTTCGTAAGAAGGTACAGAAAGAGGATGGACTGTAGTTTCTTATATATATTTTTCAGAGCCAATGGTCAAAACAATGACTCGTGGCACGTCATACAAGTTCTCTCTACTAAACTAGTCTATAATCAGGTCACTGTGAAAGATTTGGCATAACTCTTCCCTGGAGAATCCAATTTGGATCAGACTGGTAGCATTGGAAAGAGGATGCAGACGGCTACCGCAGGTCACAATTTTAGAACTGGATGATCTAAAATTACAAAGATACATCAGATTCAATATCAAGCTCCTACAAAGTGAAAAAAGTGTGTAGTTTTTTTTTTTTTTTTTTTGCATAAGCTTGGTTTGAAAAATTAGTTTGAAGGAATTCAAAGGGCATAGTTAAGCATTATTAACGGTAATTGATGCCTCAAAGAAAGAAAATGGAAACACCTAGTAGGCAACCTGAATGCTCTAGCATGACTCATGAAGAAGAGGAAGAAATGCAACATGATATATCAAAATTACGAGACCAAGTGCAACAAGTGTCAGTTGCACAAAAAGGAACAGAATCTAAGATGGATGGTTTAAAGAAAGATGTAGAAGCTAAGATGAATGGTTCAAAGAAAGGCGTAGAAGCTAAGATGGATTGTTCAAAGAAAGGCGTAGAAGCTAAGATGAATGACGTGGAAGCTAAGATGGACGATTTGAAGATAGATTTGAAGACAGATTTGAAGACAGGCATGGAAGATTTGAAGACAGATTTAACAAAGTTTCTACAAGAAAT